>VXBJ01005728.1:1159646-1198032 GCA_013400055.1 Nycticryphes semicollaris | reverse complement strand
TAGGGCAGGCCTAGGCCCTCCACGCACATCCTGCCGCCACCGCCGGCGACCTCGCCGCCCAGCCCGGGCCCCGTCGCCTCTGCCAGGCCGTGCTGTAGGAAGCCGCTCTCCACCCGCTTCAGGCGCTTCACCTGCTTCCGCCGCCGCGGCCGGTACTTGTAGTTCGGGTGGTCCTGCATGTGCTGCACCCGCAGCCGCTCCGCCTCCTCCACGAACGGACGCTTCTCCGCCAGCGACAGCGCCTTCCACGATTTACCTGCGCACACCCGCAGTGTCAGACCGGGAGCCCACCGACGCGTGGCCCCGACACCGACGCCCCCCGCGGCCCCGAGTTCCCCGCCTTCGCACCCGCTCGCTGGCATCCCCAGCCCGCCAGTCCCCTAGACCGCCGGGACCACCCGCTCGCCCGCCGGGACCCCCGGCCCGCGCTCACCCAGCATCTTGCTGAGCTCGGCGTTGTGCAGGTCCGGGTTCTGCTGTGCCAGCCGCTTGCGCTCGTCCTTCGCCCACACCATGAAGGCGTTCATGGGCCGCCGGATCCGCGCCTCGCTCTTGCTCCGGCCCCCCGCCGCCCCCGACGGCGCCGCCTCGCCCTTCGCCTTCGCCTCGCCCAGCGGGCTCAGCGACTCTGCCCAGGGGCAGGGGCCCACGGCCGGCATCATGATGGACAGCGAGCACCGGCCCTGCGCCTGGTCGTCGCTGCTGGCGTAGCCCGCATCGGGGCTGCTCATCTCGGGACGCGCCGCCGAGGACCAGAGCTCCAGCGGGACGGGCTCGCCGCTCGGAGCCCGCTCGCTGCTGGCGGCCGCTGCCGCCGCCCGGCCCTATTTGAGCTGCGGCGCGTCCAATGGGGTGGCGGGGGCGGGCGCGGCGCCGGACGGTGGCGGCGGCTCCCGCTGGGGCGCGGGGCGGTCCCGGGGCTCCGCCAGGCCCGGCACCTGGACAGGTCGCGGGGCCCGCCGCGGGCAGACTTGTGCCCGCGAACCGAGGCTGTGTGTGTGGGTCCCTCCAGGGAACTGACGGCAGATTCCTAAACGGCTCTCGAACTAGAGCCCCATTCCCCCCAGCGTCAGCAGGATCGACCCATCAAGGACGTGCGCCAGCGTCCTGTCACCGGCAAATACCCACCCGTTACTGTCCTGGCCAGAAAGGGACAACCCTGACCAGAGACGACACGAAAGAGTTGGAAGGGACAGATTATTTCCAACCGTACCTAGACAGCCTGTAACACCCAGAGGGACACAAGAAGCTTCTTTTGTAGGCAGACTTGGAATGTGATTTGGGAAGAATAAGCAAACTCATCATCTGCTTCCTACCTCCCCTTTCTACCTTAGCATATTTTACAACGTAAGCCCATGAAAGAGGTGAACTGCGTAGGACAGTGGGATACTGGATCCACAGTAAAGCCTATGAAATATATCCCATCCCACTTTTTCATACATCGCAATAAAGTTATTCAGTACCTGCCAGAAGTGCAGGTATTTATTGTTATATATAGTTATTATTTAAGTTAGGTTTTGCAGTGCTTATTACTTGTTGCATTGTCTCCATCGTAATTTTTCTGATTTGCCTGAATAAATGAACTGCGAATACAAACAGATGTTTGTAACAAGTCCATCACTTTAGAATATACACCAATTTTCTCTCTCGCTACTATTTATGTTCTCCTTTGCCATACAAACGCTTTTAAAATACGGCGTTTTCACGGCTTCTCTGATTAATATTTGCAGTGTTGTGTGGTGCTATTAAATGCATCGGTGCTTATTCGAGAAACCGCTGAGCTTTAAACTGAAGATCAAAGAGGTTTATTTGGTTAAGGACACGTTTGTTTGGGTAGCCACTTGGATCAAATAAACCAATATTATCAGAATTCTGCTAAAATTAAATTAATGAAGCCATTAACGTTGATTCACGTGTTTCAAGCAGCAGAAACACTGCTCCTTTATACTGGACAGGCAGTAGGTGTTCGAAAAGGAAGAAGGCGGTGGTGGCGAGTGGCAGCTGCCCTGGACTAATTACCGAAGAGGGTAATTCTGGAGGCACTTCTGCATTCGTGCTTTCTGCGCCCCTCTTCTTGGGCGAGGGGCGATNAGCCGAATACTACGAGAGCCAGCGACTCAAACAGCTCTGCTTTTCTTCCTTTATCAGATGTTGTAAAAGCAGCGGCGGCGAAAACAATGTTCCTACGCACATGTATGTGCAAATTGATCTCATGCTAGTGTGTAATAACCCCCTTCTTGCAAAAGTATAATGCATTTAAAATTGATTGTAAAATAAGTTCATCGGGACACACTCCGTTTCCAAAGCCGACCGTCATCACAGAACTTGCTATAATAACCAGGAATCCTCCTTAGAAATCCAGTGCTTTTTTCAACCGTTTTTACTCCAACGCCTTTGGGACACTGCCTTAGGGCGTACCTTTTTCAGGCCGGTGCGTCAGTGGCTTTAGTTTTATGGCTGAGGTTGTGACATTTCCCGACCCGACGTGCTGGGACTCAGAGCCCTTAATCCTAGGCCATCTGCCCCAGGAGAAGTCACGCACCGAAGCGTGGCTGATTCCGAGAGAAAATTCTGAATTAAACAGAAGCCGGATCGTGTCTGAGGCGAATTCCTGCAGGAGGAAAGTGTGCATAGTGGTTTTTTCCCTGCAGAGAACAGAATTCTCAGCTGAAGGGAGAAAGCAAGGCAACTTCCAAGCGGAACAAAAACCAAGAAGGCAACAACGCGCTGCCCTAAAGAAGTCGGTGGGTTTCCAGTGACTCCCAGATCAGTTCTCAGCTCACGCCGTGTTACTGACTCGGACAAAGCTGACAGCCCTGGAGTTTAACTCACAGGAGAGAGTATTACCTTTTTTACAAGCCGTTCTTGTTAAAACGCCAAGCCTTCTCTTTTACTTTATTTAGCAGAAATATTTTCGTGAGCCAAAGGAACAAATCCTGCAAGAGCTTGCACTGAAAAAAAATTCATCGAGTAGAGGGACTGCTTACAAATACACTTTATGGCATTTCGGGGGCTGTCAACTTACAGGAGAAAAGAAAATGTTTTTCTGTATAATGAACATGAGGTAATAAACTAAGCAAACTGCCGCTGACTTTGTTTGGGAGATTTGTGCAAACTGTTTCTACAGCTCATTGATCTGGGATCAAAGAAAGAAAGGTGTGTTTTGAATCTAAGCCGAGAAAGTAAAAGCTCCCCGGTTCGTACAGAAAACGTTGGCAGTTTGTGACCCTTTCAGTGCCCCCAGTGTCATAAATAGATCGTCTCACCTCTTTTCCCGCTTTCTGTTGTGACTATTTAGGGTAATTTTTGAATTGTAACTTTAAAACACATCGGGCAGCACTGACTCTGGCTCCGGTTGCGCTCTCTGCTTACACCTCACTTTCCTGAAGCGCTTAGTAAAGAGCTTCTTCTGACGTTCCCGAAACCTTCGCGGTCGCACGACTCCTGGGGTCATTCGTTAACTTTCCCAACCTAACAGTGCCTCCGAGAGTTCATCCTTCTGATTTATTGACCTTTTAAACCCGCCGGTACACAGCGCGGGGGCGCGGAGCGGGGATCCTCCGGCGAGAGATGTGTTTCTATTTCAAGTTCCATTACAGAATGCGGTGTTGGAAGTGGTGCTCCCAGCGTTATCAGAGCCGACCACAAATGCCACATGAAAAGCAGCAAACATCCGGAGGGTTTCCTGCAAACCGAGCAGTTTCTCAAGACAAGAGCCTTTTTTAAACGCGTATTTAAAGGCAACACGCTTTGCCTCTTTATGAAGCAATTCAAAACCACTAATGAAAGCAGCCCAGCCCGACAACGCTGCAAGAAATCTCCCCGAATGAAGACTTTTCGGGATTTTGAGTCAGGAAAGTGCGTGGATCAGAGAGGCCCTGGTGAGGAATTACTCACTACTGAAAGGAAAAAAAAATAACAACAACAACAAAAAAAACCAACACACAAACAACCAAACAAAACAAACCGTCCCTTTCAGAAACTCTAAGACTTTCCAAGTAACGTTAATTACTTTACGACAAAGAAATAGCCCCCAACATTTAAAGAGTTACCGCTTCGCCTGCGCCAGTTTGATCCGCAAATTGCTTTCTCGCAAAAGCGCGCAAATACCCAAACCCGCAAAAACTTGCTGCTTGTAACTGCCCGCAGCGCCCAGAGCGGAGCCGCTCCAGTGGAAACAGGTACCGGGATCCCCTCCGCTGCCCTGGGCTGGGCAGCTGCGGGACACGGACAACAGGCTGAGGGAACAGCACCGTCCCGCACAGTCAGCTGCCAGCAGCCGTGCGCGGCGGCTTTGGGGTGTGTTAAGCAACCGGTGTCCCCGCATTTTTGGACTGAAAGGCGTCCGGCGGGGGGAGAAGGGACGTGCGCGATTCCCACTCCGAGGTACGAGCGCTTTCGCCTCCCGGAGGACGCGAGTGGGCTTCCCGCGCCGCCCCCGGCGGCCAGAAGGCTTGGGGGCCAGGCGCCCTCTCCGCATGGGCGGCCGGTGGGCTCGGTGCCGCGCAAGGCGCGGGCGGGGGAGCACCGCCGGGCAGGAGGCAACGCGGCTCCCGCCCCCGCCGTCTGCCCGCGTCCTGCCCCTCAGGCTGCTCGCTCGATGCCTTCCCCGCCGCTCCCGCTGTCACCCCGCTTTCCCGCAGCCCTCTCTGGAGGACCTGAGGTACGGGGATAGCCTCCAAACCGTGCCTTCTCCCAGGAAGGAGTTAACTGCCGCCGACGGGACTGCTTGGGTTTGGCTTTAACGCGGCTGTAACGCCTTTTCCCTACCTCCGTCTGAAGACATAAATCAAATGTATGGGAATGAACGGGAAATGACATGTTTAGCTGAGACGAGCGCTGGGTACTTCCGTAGCATCTATTCCAGATAGATAATACGTAGAACCAAAGAAATTCCAATAAAGTCAATGGCAAAGGCTTCGCAGTTTTGATGGCATTAAAAGGAAGCATAGAAATGGCACCTTCCTCAAATTGCTAACAATGTAACCTATTTCCAAGGCTCATCACCCCTTATATTAATAAATTTATTTACTCCTTTAATATAAAGATTAATTTATGAGACTAAGTTCACAGACCTGTTGCTTTTTTTTTTTTTTTTTTTCTTTGTAAAACAGGCTGGCAACAGTTTGGCTACATACGGAGTTCCCAGCTTCATTATGGTTTTGGTGCCCTTCGGTTTGAGAACGGGTTGCAGAGGACCACGAAGCGGTACAATAGCTGGAGCCAGGTAGAACCCCCCTACACTTGGATTTCCAAGAACAGAAATCCTGTTAGTTTTCATACTTAAGTACAAAAAGGAATGCTTTATACAATGCTGGAGCCGCTCCAAAAGATCAGGGATCTGAGCTGAACTTAACAATTTGGCCTAGCCTCTGTTTGTATTTATGCTGGGTTTATGTCAGCGGAGCTACTGCAAACTTGGAGTAGCGTAAGATTTATTCTGACAGGCTGGATGCTGAAGTAATGGCTTTGTGAAGGACAAGTCACCTTAAGTGCGTAATTAAAAAGCCGATCCTAGTTATACTGGAGCAAAATTAGGCAGTTGGAAGGAAGGTTCAGGGAATTATTTTGGTTTCATTTCTTGATACCTGCAAATGTTCAGTTTTCTGATATTTATGTTCTCCGAGTGCTCTTAATATATAACGTGATTTTTAATTTTTAATGTTTATTTTAATATTAATTAAACATTAATTTACTAAGATTCACATTCCAGTGATATTCCATTGGCACATCACATGAAGGCGTAGATTATGAGACACCTGCATACCTTCCAAATCCAAAGCAGTCAATCATCTGATCGCGTTTCTAACACTATTTACCAAACTTGCAGCACTTCCAGTGGCAGACATCTGCTTGCTTTATAGGGTATAAGTCTACAATTTCTCTGCCTTGACTCCATCAGTATTCAATGTTCTGAACACCTTAAACTGCCACGGAAGAGTGAGAGAGAAGGGAACGACTCCTCATGGGATCATGCCTGACGCAGCTAGCAACTAAGTAAAAAAGCAACTAAGCTGCAGAAAACTCCAAGCTAAATTGAGCAATACAGGGTGGGGTTTTTTTTTTTATCTAGTAATTATTACTTGGGTTTGAGATATGTTTAGAATTATCTAGTCTGTGATTCCGCAGTCACACCTATTTTACTTGCGTGGCCTATTTCTGTTTGAATAAAACCTTAGAACCGAAAGTCGTCCCCTTTCTTCCTCCTTTGTCCTCTTAACATCACCTTTTTATCTTCACAACACCCTTTGAAGGGTATTTACTGAAAGGATGAGAGAGCAGTTATCACACAGAACTGAAAACGTAAAAAAAAAAAAGAAAAAAAAGAAAAAGACCCAGGAATTTCAATAAACCTACTCTGTAGCTAGATCAAGAAGTAGAGATCCTCACTCCTACTGCAAACAACCTGCAAGATCTAAGACAATTTCTACCCAGCTATCTCCAGTTTACCAGTTCCATTAAGATAGGATGCCTGTTTAACTGGGCTCTAGATGTAAGTGGTGTGAGAACATTTAATTTAGAAACCTTGCTTCAATGACAATTTTCACTACCTTTTCAGCTTTTAAAAATTTAGTCAAGTCTTCTACAGGAGGCAATTTATGTAGTACCTAGATGTACTGTGTTGACAACCCTCTACCGTTAAAACTTGGAGACGTTTGAATTAATCAAAGAAGGTGGATGACTACAGAGCTTTAGTTTTTGGGTTTACACGTGTATAAATAAACTTGCTACAAAAGAAAACACAGTCACTCTCTCTTGGTTCAGACCTGCATCCTACAAAAAAGTAAAGGTAATCAGTTTCTCAGCACAGGATGAAATGAAAAATGCCTAAGAAATATTAACCAGCTACACTGGTGATTTACTACAGCGTTAGAAATGAAGCACATCCAAATTATCCTAGGTGACTGTTACACCTGACTTTCAATAGGCATCTGTTTCCAGCAGTCAGTCTCTAAGCCTTCCTGCCCGGTCAGTGAAAAATTGCAAGATTCACTACTGCAGGAGCTATGCCACTTTAGGAAATAAAGACGACGAGTGCTGACAGTTGCCATCAACACTTTCTACGCCAGTGCATGTGGATGGATGCTCAAGTGCTGCAACGGTCCATTTAAAATTAAAATCCGAACCAAGACAAGCCAAAACACCTGGGTAGTTCAGTTGACAACCGCTCAACCACTCACCAGAGGGAGCCCATTTTCCCCAAAAGCCAACATCTGTAGTCCAGCCAAAAATTGGTCCCTGCTGGGGCCAAAGAACTACCCCTCTAAAACCTCTACAGCGGCTGGGAGGAGCTGTAAAGGGATCCACACAGACTACTGAGAACAAGAAAGTACAGAGCTGCAAAGGATTCTGTAGCTGCTTGATTCATACTTTTTGCAGGTACTTCAGTGAAGAAGATGCTACATCTGCCTTTCAAATGGCACATTTCTGAAGGAAACCAGTCATACATCTGCAGCATGTCACTGACAGATGTAAACATTTTATATTGTCCTAGGTGGCCTTCTCATTTCTGTTTGTTAGGCTATATTTGTGACATGTTACCATCGAATGCTTTAAACTAGGTTCTTGCAAAAAAAGTCTTACTTTTTCAATAGAAAAACAAAACCTTTATGAAGTCAGACACTTCTCAGTTTATCTCTCCTGGAGGGGAAGAAGCAGCCTTCTAATTTATCAGTAATTCTCATATATTCTTTACATTCCAGCTAGAAAACTTGAATTGTAACTAAGCACAGCAAAACCTGAGCTCACAGCTAACACCAGAACACATCCAATTCAGGAAGGATCTGCAGCTCCTTCCAGGGCCAGGCTGTGTGTGCACACTCGATGTTTGTAACAAGGCATGATGTCGAGGTTTCTTGGCAGCTTTCAGAACCTGACAAAGCTGCAGAAGCTGAGCTTTTGGTGGTGGCGGCTTTTCACTTTTTTTCTTTTTTTTTAAATCTTAATCCAGCTAAACACAAGATTCATTTAGCAGTAAAACTATGTTGCTGCCTATCTAAACAGGAAAACCTTGCAGTGAAGACATAGTGACATCAGCAAGTGTGTGTTTCTGGCACTAAAAGATTAGCTACAGTTGCATAACCTCCTGGTATCTGCCCCCCTCCTTCAATATACAGAAAAATTATTAAGTTACTACTTTTGCTTTTAGTGTCTTCTTTGTTCTTCAGCTGCTTGTTTCTTAATTACTGAATTACAGAATTAATTTCCTCAGTGTTTTTCTTTTTGCAGAAGCTCCTAGGCAGCCATCAGTAGATACCACAGCACAGACCCAAAGCACTGATAACTAAAAATCAGGCTGCATTGATTATCTCATTTCCATAAAAACCTAATCTATTGATATAATCAGTTTTTCAGTTGGGTGGGGATTTTAAAATCTCTCTTTCAGGTTTTCAACAGTGCAGCTGCACATTTCTTGCCACTTGTCAGACTAATCCAATAGCAAAATGCAAGCAACAAAGATTTGATCTGGGTAAGTAACAGTTGTACATAAGTTGGTGAGATGGTTCCAAGCTAATTCTTAGGCTTCTCTTTGCAGCTTGTAGCTTCAGAAACATTCTGAAATACAGTGAACTCATTTTTATTTAAATACGTGATTACAGAACTACAGTTGGATAATCACCTGGCTTTGGGAGGGCTATATCAACTGGGGACTCACTCCATGTCAAGGTGGACCTTCCCTAAATAGATACTGAATCTTACCACAGCACTGGCTACACACTAACCGGTAAGAACTTTACAGGAGTGCCAAATTAATCTGAAATTGAAACAAGAAGATAAGATAAAGTTATTCAGTTACTAAATTACATACAGGCATGAGTATGGAATCCAGGGAATCCCTTTGACAAATGCATGCAGGGTTTATGCTTATGTCTCAAGAGAGCTCTTACTGTTATCAGACAAAATGGTGAAATGTTTAATAGGTATTTTTTCCACTAACCAGTTAGGTTGCAGAACATTTGATAGTATGCTGCTTGATCTTACACTTGTGTTTATAAACCACAGCCATTTAGGTCACTCAGCCTGAAATTTCAAATTTCATATTTCAGCTTTCTTAAACAAAAGTCTTTAGTTACCTGCAAGTGGGAAGTAAACCAGATGCATTATCATCTTCCTATTCAAAGAAAAAAAATATGTGAAACTATTTTTCCCTTTGCTAGATATTTTCAATAAAATAGAAATTTTAAAAGTCTGTATTTGAAAAATAGTAGATTGTGATATGTGTTCAGATGCTGTTCCAAACCGAAGCAGGTTACTGGCACAGCCCTTGCAGAAATACTTTCCCAGCTTGCTACATGTGTACTTGCAGGTGTTGAGTTCACTGGATTAAAACCATACTGGTGAGAAGAGGTATATATGACCCTTACTTCTTCCTATAGTACTATAATTAAAAACTGATAGGGTTGCAGCAGTGGCTGATGACAGCTGCAATGGCAGTGCTTACAAAAACTTTAAATAACTTGCAATAGTGAAGTATATTGTTTCCTAAAACGTGTACTTAATCAGGATTAACCCCCCGTTATTGTGAAGATTATGGACACAGACGCTGATTGTTGGCTGCTTTTACAAAGCACAGATTATTATTCACCTTTATACACATAAGAAGAGTTTATAGATTCACATATATTTAATGTGATTTCATCCACAGAATAGCCATACGGTCATTATTTAAGAGGTGAGTAGAAAGACATATCTGTATGACAGAATGTGATAGCAAATATTGTGAATAAATTACTTATTCAGCTTTGTAAATTTCAGTGATATATCTTAGTAAATAACTCAGTTAAATATGTTTTTACACAAAAAAAAAAAAAATCTGAATCAAATACAATACTTGGCACCAAAAAGTAATCTGGATGTATCAGAGGGAAGACCACAAAGTGTTCAAGGTTATGTTTTAAATTTCTTGCCAGAATCAATAAATCCATCCTAGTTACTTTACAGCATGATACATTCACTAGGGAAGGTTTTCTTTCAAGAACCAATTATTATCCACTGCTCTGTTAAAAATATTTTTTAAATGGCTAACCAGCTTGAATCTTAGAAGAGTTGGATGCAAGGGAAATAGTATTAAGAGAATTATGCAGAAAGTAAACAATTAAAAATCAACTGTATAAATTCAACAAATTATTAAAAAACAAAGTTCTGAATCCAAAGTCACTTTTTTTTTTTCTTTTTTTTTTTTTTGGGGGGGGGGGGGTGTGTGCTAAATTTAAGAGAAGGAGCTCTGACCAGACCCAAGTTCCATGGAATAACTGCATGTGTAAATGGAAGAGTGGTCCAGGAAGGAAGATGAGAACTACCTTTTCAGAAGACTCCAGAGACGAAAACTGAGACGGTCAGTAAAGATCACAGAAGTAATTGCCACTTCACCCCTTTGTCACAAGCTAAACTGGACACTATTTTGAGCAGCCATTATGTATCAAAAACTAGAGTAAGGGGATATAGCACTCCTTGAGACAGCCTTTGTGACTGCAACACTAGATGATCGACTAAAAGACATGTTTATCAGGCTGCTACCTCCTGCTCTTACCTTGTAACTGGGGAAATCCTGAAAAAAAGAATTCATACTTTTTCCAAACCCAGTTTTTTTATACCATCTCACTATAGAGGGCATTCAATATGCTATTTTTCATCCAATAAACGCTTTACAAAGTTATGTAAATATTACTAACACTGTTCTGGACCTTTGGGAAAACAGGTCAAACAGATGTTCTAACCGACCTGTCTAAAGTTGCAGCACACTAGAAAAAGGCCATGGATCATGTGCCTCTTCCTTTCCCCTCTCCAGTTTTACCTGCAGTTCCACGCTGAACATAAAGATAATGGTCTCACACTCCCTTGCTGCCACGTTCCTGCAAAAACTCTTCAAGAATCAGAGCATCATTAGAATTCTTTGGCAGATTTACCTTTTGGTAGGACGACTAGTCAGGGGTTAGCAATAACAGACTAATTACAGTCAGCTGGGAAAAGGGCAAATCAGTCCAAAAGAAAACTAGTAGTGAGGAACCCAAGCCAAATTCAAACCTTCACTTCTACTGTGCTTTCTGTGAGCTATTCTGGAACTGCACCTTAACTCTCCTTCCTTCTAAGCTTTTTCCAGATTAATCCTAGAAAAATGTAAAGTGGCAAATTGTACAGAGAGAATAAAACTTGTTATATTTGTGTATAAATCAGAATTTATTTTATAGTACACATGACCACATAACCAATAGTACTGTACCTCCTTTTTTTCATCGTTTTCACTATAAAAAGTGTGATGGCAAGCTAAAATTTGATTTTAAATGAGTACCAGCATCTCTGACTACAAGAAAAGAAATCTAGTAAATAATGAATAGTCAAGCATCTTTTATAGTTACTGTACTAAAAAATGAGTGAATGAATCAGATATAATTATTCCTTTTACAAATTCTATTTGATGCCAAAATATACAAGATACAAGATACAAGATTAGGAAAAACAAAGTAAGAAGTAATGAAAAATTAACTTATACATCTAAACGCTCAAATCTGGATAATACAAAAAATCTTGATCATTTGATAAGAAATCTGTTTACCTTTTTATAAAAGTAAAGGTATCAATACTGCTGACTAAGTATAAGTCAAATTCCCATTTTGATAACTTCTTTTGATACCCTATAGTTTCTTTGCACAGTGATTTCAGACTCTTAGCTTAGGGTTTTGAGATAGTTTATTAAAGATAAGTAGGGAGAATTCCAGTGAAAAAAAGCTAGTTTTTTAAAATATTATTTTTATTTTATTTTATTTGCATTTTTAAACTCTGAGTAATGCCACTTGTGAATTATTAAACTACACCTATACCCTCTTCAAGCAACTGTATTTTCATTAAAATGATTTCCTTGCATATAATTTGCACAGAAATTCTGAATCCTTCAGGATAAAATTCTCTATAAATAGGTATAATCATAAGAGATACACGTGTTGCTTGTACTGGGTTTCACAGATACCACTTTTTTTCTTGTAGTGAAACTCACACAGAGAAGAATGTCCACAGTAGTTTTTTCATAAGAATTCTCTTTGTAAAATTAAAATCAGGGATTGTTTATCAATGGGTCACTATTAAAATGGAAGAACAAATAGACTGGAGTTTTATATGCATCAACCAGCAGTAAAAATAAATTTTTAAGCAAGCTGACTGATAGAAGAGGGCATATATTTATTAAAGTCACAAACTTGCAGCAATTAAGAAGGGGCATCAAGGAGTTTTAAGATAAGACTGTAATTAAAGTTATCTTGAAAATTACAGAAATGGCCTACACAGAATAAAATTCAACAGGGACAAATGTAAGGTATTTTAGTGAGATAGGCATAATCCATGTTAAAGGTGAGGAACTTAAAAGCAAGAAGCAGTACTGGAGAAACAAATTTGGGGGCGGTAATTACAGATGAGAGTTCAAACACCAGTCAACAATGTCATGCTGCTGAGAGGACAAGAAGAGCATAAAAGCCATCACACTGCGCTATGTAGATATGTATGTTCTGTGAAGCCACCTTTCCTTTCTCCTCAGGGAAGATGAGACAAAATCAGAGTCTTCAAGTTTTTAGACAGTTGATACTTGAACTGCATTGAGGAAAATTTAGCTTTAATGATAAGAAAAATAGTCCAAAGGAAAGAAAGCAAAAATGGTGAAGTATTGGCCTATGTTGCCCATGAAGAATATAAAACCCTCCAGTTTTTATAAGTAGAGAACAAATGTGTTTTAAGAACAGGCCGATAAACACCTGTTAAGAATGACACAGCTACAGCTGATCTTGCACCAAGTCACGGAATCACAGAACGGTTGAGGCTGGAGGAAACCTCTGGAGGGCATCTAGTGCAACCCTCCTGCTCAGGCAGGGCTACCTAGAGCCAATTGCCCAGGACTGTGTCCAAATGGCTTTTGAATATCTCCATGGATGGAGACTCCACAACTTCTCTGGGCAACATGTGAGGGGGCAGAGCAGTCAGCCCCTGAAGTTCCTTCTATCCTTAGTTTTCTAAACTTTAATGAAAAATTATACAAACATTTAGACCTAACGTAAAAGTAACTTGCTGATTTTAATTTGTTCCATACGTAAAACTTTGTTTTACCATTTCAATGTCATAGTATGGCTTTGTTCATTTAGGACTTGCTATTCAGAAACTGCAAAGAAAACAAACCTTGTCCTGTGTTACACTCAGCCCTCAATAATATTTAATAATCCCCTTCAGTAGATCCCTAAAACAAAACAGTGAATTTATTGAGCTAACCTTAATGTTTCTTGCATGGAATTGGAAAAGCATTTCTAAAATAAAATTCAACAGATAAAACTTATTCCCAGGAAGTATGCAAACAAATAATCTCTCAGCAGTGTTCCCCTCAAGAAAAAAGTTATAACTATGCAATTCTGATTTCATATTGTGCACTCAGATTGTGCTAACTCTTCACAGTTTAATTTTCAACCTCATGTATAAAGTACATTAATCCCACTGGTCAGCCTTTTGATGAAGAGAAGGCAGATGTTCCAGCCGTTTTAGATATCAAAGACTTCATGGGCTATTTAATATTTCCAGTGAACAAATGTGCTACACACACCTATTACTAATTGCTCACACTAAGCCGTGAAAAACTAATATTGAAAATTGTAAGGGATACAGAAATTAACTATATGTTGAAAATTGTATTTTTCAAGTGAGTTTCACAGAATTTTTTTGTAACTCACCTAAAATGTTGATGTTAAAAAACCTAAAATGAATACTGAAGTTTGAAAACCACCACAAAAAGAAAATGACAGAGATATCTTTCAAGGAAGCAAGTAGTTTCTCCCTCACTTTTTTATAACCCAGGATGACATATGTTTAGTATTGACCTTGCAATTTGTAAGTACATGACAGACCACAGGTGATTATCATCTCTGTAAGCATCTCTAGCCAACCTTGGTTCTGTTTTAAGATATTCTGCTACATCCTAGAATACCTTTCGTAAATAAACTCCAGAAAGTAAATACTTAAGACAATAGCAAATGAGAGGTGAATGAATGTAAGAACATCAAAGGTTCTCTCAGGGAGCTGAACTACAAGAGAAGCTTTGAACCCAGGTTAAAATGTCACTGGGAGCTACCCGAGCACTGCATTTATCAATTTAATTCCTTCAGAATCAACAATTAGCTTTGTGACAAAGATAAAGAAAATTTCAACCAGTATTTCTTTCTCAAAGCATCTTTGAAGTTACCTTCTGCCTTAATATATACCTGCCGTTTTAGACACACATTTTAAAACATTAAAAAAACATTTCCCAGCTAAGTAATGAAAAGATGTAATTGTACTGAGTCACAAACACATGTCCCCTCAAAAACCCAATTGTCATCAAATGGCACAATAACAGTAAAACTGTTTTCCATTTTATTGAGAATTTGGGGAAATAAATACCACTTTTCTACTCAAGCAGTGCATGTCTCTTTCCAAAAAGAATGGCCACAGACATTGAATATAGAACTTTATCCAATAAAATACATTACATTTGCAGAAACCATATTCATAAGAAATTCACAGCATTAAACAATATGCCTGAATTCATCTGCCAATCTTTTGAGGCTGAAATCTAAACTTCATTTTAGGAATCTAACTATTAGTAGCTAAAGCCTGGTTTGCATTCATATCTGTACTTTGGATGAAAAGATGTATTTAATTGCTGCCAGTTCCTTGTACAGTAATCCATAACTGAGATGTGTTTCTAAAAGTCTTCCCCCAAAACCACTCCCGTTACTGAAGTTTCTAAACATATTTTTTTTTGATTTTGTTAAGGCTTGGTACATGTGTATCCCCTGAAAGAGGCTAAGCCTCAAACCCTCCCTGTTCACACAGTGGAAGGATGGGCAGACAGCCCCAGTTATTGTTTTTCTTACAATTTTTTTTTTCGCCCCTCCACTTTGACATTGTCTGAACTCCAGCAGACAAGAATACTGGCTTCTGATGTACAATGAAGAGGGTGAGGAAAGGGAAGGTCAGCTTTCTCATGCTTCCCATAATTAGAAAAGTAAAAAAAAAAAAGTGGCCTATGAAGACGTGACTGTAAATTAGAAAAATCTTGTATTTTTCTAAGACGGATGCATAGAAAGAAATACAATAGTAGACTATGTTGGCATTTAGGATGTTATTGAATATTTAGAAAGGGTGCCAACTTGATTTGCTGTAAGTAAATTTCTGGTGTGAATTTTAAGTTCTCTTCAAGCAAAAAAGCAACTTGTGGATTTTTTTTTTCTCCCAGAAATGATTCCAAAAACCAGTGAATACAGGAAATTTTTTAAAACAGTTCTGATAATAGCCACTCACTTGTGCATGTGCATTCATAGCATCAACCACTGCTTTTTTCCTCTTGTTAAAGAGACTAATGCCAAATCCCATGGCATGGGATTCAGCAGAATCCTATGACTTTATGTTTGTAATTCTATTTCCGTCCACTGCCCTCAGGTGTTTGGAATCAAGTCAGTGATGAGTTTCACTGGGAAGAATATGTAAAATACACAGCAGTTCTTATTGAAACAGATATACATGGAATTGACATTGAAACGAGCTATTTTGGGAATTCTATTTTATTTTATATGTTTATTTTATACAAGTAGGGGAATAAGGAAACACATACTACATCTTTGAAGGCGTGAAGGGAGCTCAGTATCCCAGATGACGAAATGTAGTAGAATAATAGGCAGCAAAAGTTCTTAAAGGGCACGGCTAATTTCTCATGTAGATATTTTAATCAAGAGCAACAGCAAATGCTGTGCTTTAAACCCTCTGTGAAGGCTTGAAAATTTAAGTAGTAGAAATTGCGGTTACACAAACTGTATATATTTTCTGCAAGTATCATGAAACCCAACAAGTCAAGACTCTTCCCAGAAGTCTTTCAGCCCAGCTTCAGTAAATTTGATACTCTAAAAATACATTATTATAAAAATGAGCCTTTAAATTGGACCCCCATTTTCAAAAGTTGTCACCTTCAACTCCAACAAGCTTTATTGTTTGGTATGATTTTCTGATGAGAATACTTCTTCCAAGGCTCTTTAGGAGAGAGATCACTGAATTTTAATCCAAAGAGTTTATGAACAATATGTATAGATTCTTGTTTGAGAAGTACCTGGCAACAACGTTGTACAGCAATTCCAACCAGACTATCTGTGTAAAAGATAAGCACTTTTAGCCAAACATGCCCTTATCCAGGACTGCAATGCATACAAAGAATCCTGAAAAACTTCCAACTCCAGAAATTAGCTGTTTATTTTGGAGCACCTATATCAATAACAGCAAAACATACCACAAAGGTACTAACTGCTCATCTGCCTTACAAAATTGAAAAGGGATGTTTTGCTTGTAAATCCAAGAAGGAATAAAATAAAAGGAAATGAAAATGAACTGTCATATGTAGATCCTCCTGATAAATTAACAAAAAGAACCTAACAGCTAATTTAGAGATCCTTTAATTTTTATCCCCCTCCCCAAAAACTCTAGGATGTTTTCATGTCTGAAAATTAAATTGTCTCTGCTCTTTTGGAAGGAAAATTCTGTCAATACCATTCGACATCTCGTGTATCATAACCCTGTCATGTCAACTTCTTCATTGGACTTTAAGGCGATGTTAACACCTTTATGCATGAAAAAAAATAAGGAAGGTGCCTTTTAAAATAAAGCTACATCTACTAAGCAGAAAAGAAAAAAAAAAAAAAAAAAAGGATGAACAAAGTTAGATCTGGTTGTCAGTAATAGAGCTGCCAAGGGGCTGATAACCTGCCCCAGCACAGAGCTGAACATTGCAGCCCAGAGAGCAGAGATCAGAGCTGAAGAGCAAAATCGGAACAAGCACCTTCAGGTAAGAGACAGCCTTTCACTAGATACGTCCCTTTGGAAGTCTGTTCCACTATTAATCCCTCTTTGGCTGATGCTTTCTTATGACATTCAAATCAGGTCTACGTGGACTATTCAGCATTTTTCTATAATTCTGTTCTTGTACATGAGAAATAGGATGAGGTATTTCTGATTTTGTTTAAATATATGCCCAGTCTAGCCTGTGGGCATATATTTAAACATATCCCCATTCTCGTCGCTAACATGATTATTCTGATTTTGCTTTTGTTTTATTCATTGTTACTCCAACATCAAACTTGTTTCCACTATAGGGTAAATTGTGCTTATTTACTAACCACATCTCTTTACTATCAACCTGTTTGTTTCCTTCTTTTTCTTTTTTTTTTTTTTTAATTATTTCTTTTCTTTATTCTTCAGCTTGGATTGCCTGGGTTTGCAGAAGCTGACTGCCTTATGATGACATGAATGGTACCAAAGCCTGGAAACGAGAAATCCAATGCTGGGCAATATTTAGGCTCGATTCCCCTTTCTATATGCAATATTTTTTATAAAGTTAAGGTCCTGAAAGCAGAGCTCTCCAAATTCCATACGCAAAAGCAGCACACTCTCTGTGAAACTATTCATTTTAATACTGCTTTTTACTACTGGCTTGTCAACAGGGGATGGAGTCGGGATGCTTAAATGGAAATAGCTTGATTGCTATACCTCATACAATAAAAAGGGAGCGTTTCAGAAATGCAACACTAATGAAAAGTTCATAGCTAATGAACAGTAGGAAACAAAAGATACCTGCCACTGGAACCAGCCAAATGCCACCAATATACTAAATAAAACTTGGAAAACTTTTATTGACTAGCAAGCTCAGCATGTTGGAATAATAAGGAAGTTTGGAATTTCCTCTCTCATTTGGAGTGTCTTTGCAGAAATATCAGCTGGTAACTACATCAGACTGTGCTATGTATAGCTTTGTTGATTTACAGAGTTCTTTAGAAAGCACACGCCCAATGTTTTGCTTCACATGAATAACCCTTATAGAAAAAATGGCTCACATACTCAAAATTTGGAGAAGAGAACATTACTTTTTAAAGTTTAGTTCATTAAAAAGGATACTTTTTTAATTTCAGCATTATCAAATTGAGGTAATTGAACAGAATTAATTTCTAGTTATGAAAGATATTCTCCAGACTTCCAAAGGACAACTTCTTGCACCGTAAAGAAAGAATATTATGAAGAAAAGGAGGAATGCATTATTTCATTCCAATTCCCACAATTAAAGTAATTTATCTGAGTTTTTTTTTTCCCAAAATATACTTCCTTTGAGTTTTTCAACAATGTTAATTAATTTTTTTAAAAAAATGTTATGTTTGATAATGCTGAGTGAAAAGTAAATGGAAAAATAAAAGCAAATGAAAAAGTTAAATAAACGATGCCTGTTACTCAATTATTTGCATTGCAGCTGTGCTTTCAGAGACAGGGTATAACATCTTGCTTTATCAGAACTCNCTTATAGAAAAAATGCCTCACATACTCAAAATTTGGAGAAGAGAACATTACTTTTTAAAGTTTAGTTCATTAAAAAGGATACTTTTTTAATTTCAGCATTATCAAATTGAGGTAATTGAACAGAATTAATTTCTAGTTATGAAAGATATTCTCCAGACTTCCAAAGGACAACTTCTTGCACCGTAAAGAAAGAATATTATGAAGAAAAGGAGGAATGCATTATTTCATTCCAATTCCCACAATTAAAGTAATTTATCTGAGTTTTTTTTTTCCCAAAATATACTTCCTTTGAGTTTTTCAACAATGTTAATTAATTTTTTTAAAAAAATGTTATGTTTGATAATGCTGAGTGAAAAGTAAATGGAAAAATAAAAGCAAATGAAAAAGTTAAATAAACGATGCCTGTTACTCAATTATTTGCATTGCAGCTGTGCTTTCAGAGACAGGGTATAACATCTTGCTTTATCAGAACTCACCCAGTTAAAAAAAAAAAAAAAGATACACCAAGTATTATATATGTATAATATAATAAGTATTACTCCTTTTGAAATGATACAGAATAGAGTTAGAAGTTAGATGATTCACTTCATGTCACATCGGAAGACTTGTGGCAGAGGTCCAATTAAAACTTGGTCAGATGAAGGGAAAAAAAGCAGTCAAGTGATATTCACACAGGCAACCTCATTAACATAAACGTGGGGTGGCTGCTCTGCATCACAGTAAGTCATCTCACCCACCCAGCTTGTTTTCCTCCTTTCCTTCTTCACATGCACAAATTATGCCTAGTTGCAAACAGCAGAGGGTGAGCAAAGGAGGAGAAAAGAATCAACACTGATTTCCGAATAAATAAAGCACAGAATTCTGATAAATTAACATTGCTAATGGCACAGAATTCAGGCAGTTATTCGAGTATACTTTCTCCAGAAAATTCCTGAATGTGTTGAATACAAAATTGCATTTTGGAACTGGGTCCTGCACGATCCTGCCTACCAGTCATGGAGAAGCGTTTAGCATTCCTATTTTTGCAAATCTGCAGATTTTTTTGAAGTTACAACAAACTTCAAGGAAAGAAGTCACAGATCTACAGATAACAAAATGATTTCTGAAAGCCATTAGCACGACTTCTCCTTTAGCAATAAATACTGTGTGTATGATGAAGGGTTTACTTTCCCAGAAGTGCTTATGGGACTTAAGATTGCACAAAAGGGCTGTGAAATGTGTTTCCCTCAGTTCTGGCTCTTTGGTTCCTGAAGCCTCAGGTCACATTCAGCTCATAGTTCCTATCAAGCTTTTCCCAAAGGACCTTTGGGCTCCTGCAGTGGCCAAACTTCCCTGGAACAGGAAACTCTATTTACACTGATGTCTTAAAGCCTGGTGCTCATCCATAAAAGGGAAAAATAATACTTTTAGGAACTGTATTTTTCTTAACCTTTTACAGACCACATGTCTAGTCTAAAAGGCACATGCTGTAAAAGTGAGTTTTCACAAACCCCAGGAAAACTGTTTCTGAATATGTAAAAACAAAATAAAAAGATTGCCCTGAAATGTCTGCAGCATTCTGACAGTATGCAATATCATGCTTGGAAAGTGGAACAGTAAAATACAAATTAATTTGTCAGTTTTCACTGTCTTATATGAAAGACAAGCAATTTATAAACATTAAAAAACAAACTGTTAGTTTCTTTTATCCGTATCTTTTTCGAGGCAGGTAATTTTATTTTTAATTTCTTTTTTAATAGTGAGTGAGCAAAGTTCTGTTTCAGCTATCCTTTCATAGGGAGAACCAGAGCCTTCCTTGGGGAAGAGCCCTGACAAGAAATTCCACTAGGAATTGAAAATAACCTTCCCAATGGCAACGTGACTCCTGAGCGGAAAGATCCTCTAAGATCTGCTTCATATGTGATAAATCACAGCAGGCTGGCGGGAAGGTGAAGTAGAAGTAGCTCATTTTCCTTGCTTGTATTACACATTTCTGCTCCTCACCCACCTTAGCAGACCCACCTAAACTTCCCTTTGTCAAGCAGCTTTTTGGGTTTTTGAGGTGGTTTTTTGTTTGTTTGTTTCTTTTTGTTTGTTTTTTAACTGCAATTTGCATACAGGGGAGTATTTAGTTATTATACAGGGGACGGTTTAGTTTGAGAAAGAGGAGGCTGAGGGGAGACCTCATAATTCTTTACAACTACATGAAAGGACACTGTAGAGATGCTGATGCTGGTCTCTTCTCACAGGTAATTAAGTGGTAGAACAAGAGGGAATGGCTTCAAGCTGCAACAGAGTAGGTTTAGGCTGAACATAAGGAAAGAATTTTTCCCAGAAATAGGCTGCCCAGGGAGGGGCTTGAGTCCCCATCCCTGAATGTGTTTAAGAGTTGTTTAGATGTGGTGTTGGGGGATATGGTGTAGGGGGAACTTTGTAGAGTGGGGTTGATGGTTGGACTCAATCATCCCGAGGGCCTTTTCCAACCTGAATGATTCTATGATTCTAATCAATTAAAAAATCAAAACTAGGATTTTTCTTTAAAAAAAAAGAAAACTCACTGTGACATCATCTAAATCTTAAGAATATTTTTAATTTAAAAATAAGTTTATCTTCATGACAATATGAGCTTTGATTTGCATTTTGATTACTTCAGGTCCTGTGCTACTGCAGCTTATAATCATATCCGTTATCTTTCCTTCCCTCTAACATCTTTTATTTACTGTTTTCTTTTTTGTCACATGTAAAGCAAGTGAGACTGCCACCTCTCTAAGTTTCTGTAAAATGCCTGGCACTTTACAAGCCACATAAAATAACAGCATCTGTTGTCTGCAGGATAGGTGTGCTGAAAGCTGCTCTGAGATGCTGGGAAAAATCCTTCTGCAAAGCTGATGGAGTTGCTTGCATGAATACTACTGAAAATATGCCAGGCAGTTCAATGCCGTAGGCATCTGAGTTTCCATACAAAAGCCTAAACTGCAAACTTGTATTCAGATAGAGATTTTGTTTTGAGAATGTACTGAAGTTTTCACTAGCACTACTCGCCTTCCAGAATCATTTTATCAGACGGAATCTCTATTCCAAAAGATAAGATACTTCATCTTGGATTCTTATTCATATTTTACAGAAATCTACTTTCCAAATATAAAGAAAGAAATTTCATCTCCTTTGTTAAACTTCATTTATCTCCAGGGAAGAAGCAGAGGTGCAGATGAGGTAATCTGATTATAAAGTGAAATTGCATCTTTTAGTCTAGCTGTAAACAACAACATGAAAGATACGCTACTGTTCCAGTAGCATACTCTTACCGATGACATTATTTTGCTTGAGGTCAACTATCACAATTTCTGGTCTAAAGCTAAAAGTTGAAACATGCAATCACCTTGCTTACTAAGAATGGCAAACAGTATCTGCATGCCCTTTTCCAAATTATATTTTCATACAAGATCTTGAATGTTTTAACTATGACTGATGGACAAACCGATTTAATTCAGCTCCAAATATTGGACAATCTTTGGCCTCAGACTACAAGTCTGGATACATCACAGTTATATTCTAGGAGACCAAAGAAAGCAGAAGGACACAGGGGTTTTCCATAACTTTCTTTCACTAATCACAAAGACTTGACAATGTAATGTCTCTAATCTGTCATCTAGGAAATGAGTAAGATCCCTAAAAATAATTGGGAGTATCCCAAGGTGAATAAGTGTAGGTCTATTAAAAAAAAAATTATATATTATCTTTGTATAATGCTACTGGTTTCTTTATCTTGGCATTTGTCCACCTCTGTCTTGTTCTTGCGCTGAATTCTTTTATCTGTCTGAGCCTCATCATCACCTCTATTCTACAAGCTCTTCAGAGAGGCTGGTTAGATTTTTCATTACTTCCTATTACTACATTCTTATTTAAAGCTGAAAAGTAAGAAGAGATAAACTTACTATTAATAGCAAAACTTTATTAAAATGTTGTTCTCCCTCCAGATTTTAAATGTCCATAATAATGTGCATGAAATAAGAGACACTGCCCATTACTATGTAAATGTTATTTATCCATCTAGGCCTTTTTAAAAAAAATAACACATTTAAGTCTACCAGATTGTTCTGGTTTACACTCATTAAACTCTTAATGTACCTAACAGACTGAATTTTAATGTAAACATTTGTAGTTTACTTGCAATAAAACTACTAGTAAGTAAAACACTTATTGACACTGATTCAAAAATATTATCTTATAATGACTAAAAAGCTCAACTAAATGTGCACAAGATCTGACAAAATTTTACAAAGGTGGTAATGTCTAGAAGACTGAAATATCTCTCTGATATGACACATCCCTCTTTTTAGATATTTTTCCACAGAAATGGAATAAAACATTTAAGATATTCTGTTTGTATATAAAAGAGAGGCCTAGAAGCCTCAGCTCTGAACTCCCTTTCCTCTCCTCTCTCATCTGTTCTCCATTTCAAGTTCTGAAAATATCCGGAGATATAAAGAGCATATCCAGTGTAATTGCATTACCTAGAGTTACCTCTGTATTAATTTGGACCAAAATCCTATGTTCAACATCCAGCGAAAACATATATTTGCAATCTAAATCATGAAGTGCTTCTCCATCTCTGACCGAGGTATTAATCCTTGTACGTTAGAGTCCCAAATACATGTTTTCTATCCCAATATGCAGTCATGTTTTGTGTTATATTTTGACTTTCTGCAATTGTTCTTTGCATGTTTTCAGTCACAAAACAAAGGTTATATAAAATAATCACTCTAAAAATTGCAATCATTACAACATGTAGAAAAGCCTATCAACTGGTAATCATAACTGCTAGTAACTTGAGCTTCTACATGCTAGGTCTTCTAGGTTCATAGACCTAGACAGACAAAGTCTAATAACTAATAACTAAAAATCTATGCTTAACAATTACAATTGGAAGGTTATTGTTAAAATGGCAGAATATACTCATACAGAGTAAAAGAGATTAATTTTAATTTGGTACTTGGCTAAATAACGTTTGTCAAACACTTAGACCATAACTCTAACAACTTGGAGTCACATTTAGAAAATAGTAGGAAATCCATGTATATTGTAGATTCATAGAGTGGTTTGGCTTGGAAGGGACTTTTAAAGGTCATCTAGTCCAACCTCCCCGTCATGGGCAGGGACAGCTTTCACTAGATCAGGTTGCTGTAAGCCCTGTTACACCTGACCTTGAACACTTCCAGGGATGGGGCATCCACAACTTCTCCCAGACGTAAATTACACGTCTACCCTTAACACGAATAATTCTGTTAATATCAGTAAAATAACCCCATGCATGTAACCCAGCTACCCTTGCTTTAATGTTATCTGGACAGCATTAGACAGATAAAATTTCCTTCACTAAAGGATCTCAGTTCTGTCTTTTGCATGGAC
Organism: Nycticryphes semicollaris; assembly: GCA_013400055.1. Taxonomy (NCBI): domain Eukaryota; kingdom Metazoa; phylum Chordata; class Aves; order Charadriiformes; family Rostratulidae; genus Nycticryphes; species Nycticryphes semicollaris. The sequence continues at coordinate 1,174,308 of VXBJ01005728.1, read as the reverse complement.
ACAGGACAGCTGGACCCAAATGTATCACATTTAGCTGAATCTCTCCTGTGCCTAAGATTTCAAGCTGCTTCTTCACTCTGATCTGGGATGTTACACAAAAAGCTCTGAGGCTTTAGCAAACAAATAAAAATTCCAGAACTTGTGCAAAACCCTCCTCTATTTGTAGTTAAGTTATTGCATAGTTTTTAAACAGCTGTTTACTGCTCTTTCAAATAATTTAAATTAGTATTAGTCTGAATTTAATGCTTCATAAAGCTGTACTGTATGAAACCAAGATGGCTGGCCCCAGAACTTTATCATCTAAGTGTTCATCTATGAATAATTTTGCAAACCACATTTTGTTTACAAGCACAGACAATGAAAAAAGGCATAAAATCAACTTATGTTGACCCGGAGTTGACCAGAAATCACTAAATATTATAGCCAATGTCTAAGTGATATGTGGGTTTATTTTTAAATTTAACGTGCCCTGTATTTAGATGATCAACTATTAAACTGGCAAACAAGTCTCCTAATGGCAACTAGACATTATGAGCCTTTTGCAAGAAACTTTTTTTAAGGAGGGACATTTCAGAGGAAAGGGTGGAGGTAAGGAGTGGGTTTGTTTAAAGCTAGTGGTCAAATTCACATATAACATGACAATACTGACTTCAAATTTTCATGAGAGATAAATTTGGAGTAGAGATGTTAAAGTGGTTTCAAGTATTCCGTCGTCATTCACAGAGAATTGTTTTATTGGAGCCTTTTCAGAAATACGAGGTCTCACTCATTTCCTCTTCCTTTTATTCCCTCATTCTTTCTTATCTTAATTTATAGTGATGTGTTTATAATAATAGCTTAGTGATACAGACACAGCTTAAGCAGCAGGAACCATCTGAAAGTGACTTCATCAGCCACCAGGACTGTCATTTGCACTTGTCCTTGACCTGGATATGGCAGTAAACACCAAAGCAGGAGGCCTCACTAATGAACATCAAATCATCCACGAAATTGCCAGGCTAAATAGAATGTTATTACAAAATTCCCCAAGAAAGGTATAAACACCATTTTGTTTATTATTATGATAAATTAGAAATTATTATCCCTCCTATGGAAACAAATTCTGTTCCAAGGGAGGACCTCTAACTTAAGCAGTACAATACAAGCTTTTTGTTTCTAAATATAGAAGTTATGATCCTAATGAGCAATGGTTTCAACACTTCCGTGGAAGTCTGTGAAAAAGTACAGCACAACACTGTATGCAGTTCTGTCAAGGACAACACAAGGATGGGATCACTTTTGTAATAGCTATCAAAGTGTGTGCTATGCAGATATAAGTAATAATCCAAAACTATTAAAGCAACCGGGAACCCCAATAAACATGGATGAGTTTGAGTAAAGGAAATCTTCTCAGAATAATGTGACCTCAATTTATTGAAGGCTAAAATGTGGTACTTGCACATACAGCTACATCAGAAGCCACTGCCTGAACCAGGGCCAACTTTATGCTGCCCAGGCAGCAGGGGTGCAGTATTTCACTTGTTCCAAAATACATAGTTTCCAGAATCAAAATTCATTCTCTTGGAATCCATTCTCTTCCTTCCTTCCCAGTAGCCTAGGAAGTAAGGACCAATACAAGACTGGAAGGCAAGGACAGGAAGTACTAGTAAAGGTAAAGATCTTGTATCTCAGGAGAATGAGACAAGGAGAGTCCTATAGCTGCCTGTAGTCTTCCCAAAATTTCCATGGCCTTCTGAAAACCACTTTTCCTACACACCGCTTCATCCTCATTCTCTGAAATATCAGCTGATCCCGTACCTTTCCCATATGGAACTCTGATTTTCCCAGTCCAGAGCCTCAAATTCTTCACCAATGCCTCCTAATCCTATTCTCCCCTTTCTTCCCATGCCCTGCTCCCCCCAGCCAAACCTGTTTCTTCGATGCTGCAAAAACAAACACTGCTGAAAGGCTCTAGTATATCATATGGAGCTGTCAGTTCTCATAGATCCGAGTCCCCTTTATTTTTAGCTAAGAATACACTGATATTTGGAAAATATTGTGTGCAAATATTATACAGGGATAAAGGCAGTCACAACAAACATCTGCACTACAATCCAAAACGTAACTCCAGCTTGTGTTGACAGACAAGAGTCAGTTTAAAGGTTTCAATACAGCCCGATAACACAAAGTTCAACATCAGCTGCTAAGTCTAACTAAGCTTCCAGGTAAGCAGTAGCTAAATCCTGTGTTACCAGTTCCCAAACTGGCAACACGAAAATAAGCTTCAGCACATTTAAATGAACAAACACGCCATGTTGAGAAAGAACTAAAGGCATAAATAAGCAGAAGAAAGGGGGGTTGTCACGAATACAATTCAGATATGTTAAAATAGACAGAAGGAACAAAAGGAAACTTATCCCCTTAATTATGTTTCTGTAACCCAATCAATGTAGATTAATTATTCAGGTGATAAGTACCACTTCCCTTTTATGCAACACAAGTGTTCCTCTGCAGACTTTGTAAATATGGTTTAGATTTTTACAAATATCCTAATAGGGATGCCTGTCATAAATGTACTTACACTTAAAGAATATCATGCATGTGACCAAGTAGTAAGACAGGAAAGATCTAGAGAAGTACAGTTCGGGCTTATGTGAATAACACTGCAAAGAACACTGAGAGAAATTCAAGACAGAAGAATTTCATAGATCAGTGAAAAAGTTCTCTTTAAGTCTTCATTTAAAAAAACCCAGCATTATAAGTCTTCAGACTGAAAAAAAAAAAAAAAAGAAATTAAAACAAAATTATGTCAAATTGCTCTACAGATCTGATAAACTCTAGGTCTAACTTGTCTCCTGAGAAATGCTTGTGGCTTCCCATGAGATAACCTCTGTATTTCATTTAGACAGTGAACCTAGAAAGTGATAGCCATAGTTTCTCACTCATCTGAGCAGACTTGGCAGTTAGTACACTTCAGCAGAGAGCTGAGCTATTTCACTATCACCAGTCTTGCACATGTGAGCATTACAGACATGTCTGCATGAAGTTGGCCGACAGACCAACTTGTGAGGTCCCTCTGACAGGAAACCTATAAATCTACGACCATGTTAAATATCCATCCATTTCTGAGATCATCTTTTCAGACAGATAGACATACATTACAGTGACTAACATCACTTACGTGTTTAAAGTACAAGTACAGAAATAAAAATATGAGATGCCTTACGTTCATGAACTGCTCGCCTTTTCAAAGCAACATTAACATTGCAGTCTGAGGATCCTTTATATTACACATTTTTGAAGAATATAACTAGAGAAAGAATCATAGAATTGTTGTGTGTTAACTGGTGAGTTGGAAGCAGACATGGACATGACTATGAGTGGTTTTCCAGTCTACTTTCAAATTATATTTCAGACACTTTCCAGAAAACAAATAGAAATTCATGAAATTTTTGTATGGAAAAATTATTTGCTGAAAGTATTTCCTTATATCCAATATACAAATAGTTACAAACACTTCCCATTTTGCAATGATACTTACAGAAAAACTAACATTGAAATTGGCACTTCGGAATGGGGGACTAAGTAGTCTGGCAGAGAAATGATGGTGCAGAAACTACACTTCCACCAGTAATAATGAGTGAAACAATTTCCTGATAAAGTTATTGTCTGAAAATGATGGTGGTGAGTTTTTTTCCCCCCTGTTATTTGTAAAATTAACTTCAACCAAGCTGAATTACTGGCATGCATGTGATTCTAAAAGTACAGTTAGATTGGTAGAGGTGGGAGGGTTACACATACGATCCCACTGCTGGAATGTGTTTTAAGTAAACCAACAATACCTGTGAAGACACCGGTTATTAAATTAGGTTCTTCATTTCTATATCAAGGCAATTGAAAAACTAAGATGTATCCAGGTAAGAAACTACTTTTTGTACTTTATCCTTTCTAAGTAAGTCAACTAACAAGATTGCAGAAAATGAAAGGCAAATGGCCTTCTTAAAATTTAAATAAATAATTGAAATCTGATAAACTACTGTGATACCAGTAGAGAAATTAGTAAAAAACCCATTCATAAAAGTGATGAACAAGGAATGTATGGCAGGTCTCATTGAATTAGCTAGGCTAAGACACCACAGGACCTTCACTATTGCTTTAGAACAAGCAGGACCTGAATTTTCTAGGTCTTGCTTTAACTTGATGTGCACTGGTTTTACTGTACTGTGCATCCTACACTTTTATTTACAAGCATCAGCACCGGGAGGGGTTCTCATACCTCTGGATAATGGAAAAAACACCGCAACCTTACTTTCTGTAAAGGGAGCTACTGATTTATACAGCAATCAAATGATAACTTTATGACAAATGCTCAATGTTTTCTGATTATCAGGAAACCTTCTGCACCTGAAATTTTATTAAAACTTCCCTGAGATATAATTCAGTCAGTCATTTATTCATTTTAAGATAGAAAACACAAAGAAAAGCACAAAAGATTTTTAAAAAATCTAATGAACATTAAGCAGCATATAGAGAAACATCTACATGAAGAATTTCTACCTATTTCTTTGACATGACAAATTGAGATGCTTGGTGTCATCTGGGAAACATTCCTGTGTTAACACAAAACTACCCTCCTCCAACTTCACTAACCATAATGGACATTCCCTTACTTACTTGTGTAAGGGAATATTGAAGACAGAGCACTAGTAAGTGTGAAAGGTATTTCCTTCTTTCTGCAATGAGATTTGGTTACTGCACAGAAATCAAAGTAAAGAGTTAAGCCTTTTAACTGCTATGACAGAGCCTACTCCCCCATTCCACCAGGAAGATACTCCACCAGACACATGTAATTCAAATGAAGCTGATAACCTGGCCCACCATACCATAATATACATGTTTATATCTCTCTCAATCATAAGTTAGGTCTCTAAATCAACTGCATCTTTAAAATACAGCTACACTAAAGAGCTACTATATTTTCTAAATTATTTAAATCTAAATTTCGAAATTAAAAGAAATGGGAATGTTTATTAAATAATCCTAAATCAGGTGTTAATATTTCATTAACATCCTATGGAAATTGAGTCCGTATTATTCTTCATCACCAATGAGCAGAGATACCTCAAGAGACAAAAAGGAGCCAGAAACACACATGACAGACAATGTCAGATTTGTATTCTCTTTTTTTTTTTTCAATATGCTGTGTAGAATAAAAGTCCAAGCAGGTTTCCTACTGTTCATACCCGTAAGATGGTTCATATTAAATGATTCTTCATAGCTTCTCAAATATTTAGTGTATTAAAACTAAGCCAAAGAACAGCAGAATTGATTTTAAATATCCTGCTCTCTTTTGACATAATTAAAATTGACGTTTCTTGCAAAGAAGTGTTAGATTATTAAATAATTTATATTCCTTTTACTGTAAGGTTCTGCTGATGTTACAGAACCTGAAATTGAAGCTTACTCCCTTTCCCTACGTGACTCATGATCTCGTCGATCATGACGGACGAGACTAAAAATACAATCCATTACTGCACGCGGTGTCTGTGAACCCCAGGAAAGAAGCAGCTTTAGACATTTATACAGCTAGTCTGGCGACCGAGTGCTGGCGAGTGTGTCAGGAGCCGTTGGAAAGCGGACAGTTTGTGCCGCCGCTATGAGGACAGGAAGCACCGAGAGTTTCTGCAGCGGTGGTTGGCCTGAGATAATACCATTGTATAAGGCGGCGGAGCGGCCTCTCCCAGCGCTGGGAGCCCAGAGCCTGGCGTCTGGCTGCCTGGCCCCCAGCCAGCCCGGGCCCTGGGCTCTGCGGGGAGGGTGGCTGGTCCTCCGGCAGCTCCGCGTACAGCCTGGGCCACACCTCACCTTGCAAAGGAAATCTGGTGAGAGCTCCAGACTTTATGACTTCTTCTTTACGAGTCCTTTTATTTATTTTTTATTTTTTTTTCCACTTCGCTCTGGTAGTGGTATTCACACTGAGCTCTCAGGGAACTATTTAAAGTCACAAGCAATAAATGAGCTGGTGACAGGATTATTGGGAAAAAGTCATACTTTGCTAGCCCAAAAGGCACGTTGCGTTCCTCTCACTTTTTAAACAGTGGCAAATTACTATCGCTGCCACCCATCAAACAGCATGAAAGATTCAACAGGCAAGTTCTTCAGTCTTTTTAAATTTTATGCCCTTTAATTCTACCAGGTTTATTTAAGATATATATTCTGTTTAAAAAAGACATTGTTCTTAACACACAAAGGAGTTCAAGGATGTGGCATCAGTGTGTTCCCACCCACCACTTGCTCTGATGCTGTTAGATTCTCTGAAAAAACATGCAAGTCCTAGGGCAAGTATTGTGCTGAGTATATTTTTAAATTACGTGTTTCAGTAATGGTAAATCAAAGAAATTCGGAGTTGAATAAAAGCTTTCCCTTAAACAAAATCTATGCGAAAAAAACCCCTCCAACCAACAAATAAAATATAATATGGCACAGCCAGCATTTGCTATCCTTGTTCCAGAGAAGCAACCTTTCACAGTCCAGGCAGCTTCCCTGAGAGCACTCCTCATATGTCTCCCAAACATACATTTACACATACACATAAATGCTCATCCTGCTGGATTTAAGGATCTCTTTAAGCATTCCGTTGAAAAGGCAGTAAATAGCACAACAGTAGGTACAGCTAATTAATGAAAATGCCAATATTTGCCATTTCAAAAATATCATATACTTATTTAACCTTATAAAAACTAGTGTAAGACTAGGAACAGATTTCTGTTTCAGCATTAAATAAATCTATTCCTGGTTTTACATTAGTTAGCATTACATAAATTCTCAGGATGCAGTACTTCATAACATATTTTTATCATAAAATAAGAAACATTTCAACAGGTGAATGACCTGCCTGTACTTATTTTATAAAAATATTTTACAGAACTTAATATTATTAAACAATACCAATTTAATTGGTATAGCAGTAATAATTTATACGACAATAACTATAGTTAGCAAAATAGTTGGAGATCACTTTATTTTTTGCAATATTATTTTAATGTGCTTATCAACTGAAATCACTACAGCAGCAAGTCTTCAGCTCCTAAACAGTATATGCAGAGGTGGTCTTAGATTTAAGGTACTACACTGAACCTGGATCTACAGAAGGGCTGTGCAGAGTAAGATTTTGTCTATGACAGGTATAATCCATATATTGTGAAGTAGCAAAAGTTTAAAACCATTATGGCAGAGTTTAACAACGATTCACATTTTGAAACAGATCTCAAAAACAAACAAGGACACTAACTTAAAATTTTAATGTTTCAAAAATATTTTTACTTGTCTTGAATTTTGAACCTCTAGGATTTGCATTTGCAAGCTGCTCTGTAATCAAGAAAGTGAGAATACTGCTTTAGTATCACATCAGGTTTTTTTTAAGTCACACTGCGTTCAGAAGGAGAGGCTTCAAAGGGAGACAAAAAACCAACTTAATTAAAGCCTGGTTTGATTAAAACAGTTTAGAGATATTCTAACAGAATACAACAGCATGAAACCATCTCATATTTCTTGGCCAAACCAATATGGGCACTAAAAAGTGACTCATTATAAGAGGGGATAAAATGTAAAATAGATTACTTTCTTGCATGTATCAACATACTCAAAATACTTAAAGAGTGATGTACCAATGTAAAAAAGAAGAGTGATGAGTAATTCTGGATGTCAACTTGACACATCTTAAAAGTCTCATATTTGGAGATGATTGCTTAATACAAAAAAAAAAAGGCCATTGCTTATTTTTGTACAATTATGAACAAGAAACTAATGTACAGGTTTATTCTGATTCCTCTAAAAGTTGTAGTAGAGGTGAAGTCCTGAAGGGTTAACCTTCTCCTTGTCACACCTATTGTTTCTATGCAGTGACAATATAGAAAACCTGGTAGAAGCCTAGAAGCCATGACCCTGTAGTTACTCTGCTGTCTGCACTTCTCTGATTGTCTCCTTCGGACTGATCCAACTGGTTGTCCAAAGATCCAGTAAATATTTGCATGCGCAGAGTAAGGTAGTGGCACTTTCCCTGTAGAGCTGGTAACAAGACACAACATCTCAGCTCTGTGTCAACAGCAAAAAACAAACAGTGGCTGCTAACGGAGAACATCAACTTTCCTGCAACAGTCAGCACTCAGGTACTCATGACCGTGACCTACACACTTTATCACACTTCGATCTGCATTGTGAAAGCAGAGACTACGGCGGGGGCTGCCCGTGGTGAAGCCTTGTGGGTGCTCTGGTCCTAAAGTTGTCTTGTTGGTCATCCTCTCTGTGTTTTTTCCTGACCCCCCCTTTCCCACTTTATGCAGACAGGGTAGGAATTACATGGTGGAAGATGAGATATGTCTATGTAAATCTTGATCTCAACACCGTGTGCAAACTCTAAAATTCAGCCTGCAATCCAAGGGCAAACGTGAGGGTTGCACACATCCTACTATTAGTGGTAGGAGTTGGAAGCATTAGGCAGCAAGGGGCACTATAAGCTTAGGCACTGAACAGATTAAAATGCAGTCAAATTTAATGAAACACCAGAATACAGCATTTTACCACGTGCACCTGTTTTTCTGTCCAGGAAGAATCCTATTTGAAAAATAGTGGCAAAGTTTTCTCTAACTGAGCTCAGGCTCCTGGTCTGCTTCACAGTTCCAGCATCCATTCTGACCAAATGACCAGAATAACTTGTGTTTCAGTAAATTATACATGACTCAAATGATTAGAAACACTTTGCTGAAGAAAGTAGCTCTCTAACTCCTCTAAGTAGCTACTCTACTAGAGCGGCTGCAGTAGCTGCTCTAAGTCTCTGCTTTCACAATTTTTTTGTAACTTAAAGGAAAATATGGGCTTTGAAGAGTCAATAACCTATCCAAGCAATCTGAGATCAAAAAGAATCAAACCCAGATCTTGCAAATTCCTTAACTAAGACTGAATACATTCCTGTTACTAACTGCCTGCTCTTCTGCAGCCTCCTGCAGAAATTTCATTTTGAAATTTCAATTGGGCTGCAATTTCCTGCTGATCTACTCATGCTACTTTTCTCCAAGGATACACGTTGCTCAGTGTCTTCATATCAATGTTTTAAAGCCGTTAGTCTTGATTTGAAAGAAAAGTTAAAGGAAAATACACTATCAGAGTGAGGTCAGAAAACGTAAATCTTTTCCTTGCCTGCTTTATTTAATTTATGGAAAATGAAGATTTTAATAGTCAGGAAAAAAAAAAGACAACTTAGCCCAGGCTAAGTGCAAAGACAGCCCAGGTTTGTGGAACTTCAGTCAAACCCTTGTAGTTTTGGCAAATTTTGGATCTCTATTGGAGCAACTCCAAAAAACCATTTTATTACAATGCATTGCACAACCCTGATGACAATGCAGACTATAGTTGTACAGAATTCAAAGGAATGTGAGAGCCAGATTCTGTTCTATCCTCTTCTACAGAATTTAAGAGCAGCTTGCCAAAACATGCAGAAAGAACATAAAAAATCCTCAACAAAATAGGTAGTTTTCCAAAAAATGAGATAATAAAAAGAAGCCACAGTCAAGTAAAAGAATAAGTGCAAGAATAAATGTTTCTCATGAGCTCAAGAAGGAATAGAACAGTAAGTATTTGGAATTCTTTCAGCTCTGCCCTTTCACCCATAAGCATCTGAGTTAGAGAATTGCAGGTTCAGGTGTGACAGCTTGAGTGACAATTTTAGACCAAAGTGGTTGGTAAGCACTTTTGTGATCAATGTCTTGCAGTGCTTGATGGCTTCAAGACTGTCAGGAATAACAGGCTACAGAGCAGAAATCAATATTCAGAGTTGCGAGTAGCAAAGATCACATGGCCCTTCATCAGGATCAAAAAGCCCTGAAGACCACATGAGAGAAGGGGATCAGAGCAAAGCTTCAATACGTTTTGTGACTACATACCAGAAGTAGCTTATGGAATTAATTCTTTTAACATTTCTCAACTGCTTGTAGCTGGATATCAGTGTCACAACTACATCTTCTTTTGCATGTTCCCAAGGTTTCCCTGGGTTTCCTCCTCTTGTCAGCTCCTCCATCCTCCCAGTCTTTCTACTGCCTCCTCACACATCCCCGCACACTTTGGTAGTGATCTCGGCCCCATATTTTTCTCCAGTACTAATGCCTCTTCCACTTCTGTCCGCTAGTAGGTTCAATAGCCCAAGCTATTAAGCCCTCTTGTGGACTGTTATGATGGGAGCAAGGAGAGCAGGATGGATGGAAAAATGATTGACCTACGTGGGCAGATTGCGGAACCTTGACAGCACTGGATTTATTGCCAGGCTCTGGAAAGTTGTACACTATAGGAACTGTAGACTTTTGGATTACTCTGTAGACTTTTCACTTACACAGCATACAATTCCTACAAATTCCTTTTCTACTCCTAAATAATTTCAAGGATTTCTCATTCTCTTCCTCTTTTTATAACTCTTCTTTACCCCTCCCTCAACATTAGGGCCTTGCTCATCCTATGCTATCTCTTTTTTTTCCTCATATTTGCAAAGAGTTGCCTTCCTTTCTCCATGATGCCAGAAGGAAGAGAAGAAAAACATGACAACTGTCTTTGTCCAACTTATGTAGCTCAAGACTAGTTGTAGAAAAGTTCTAGTTCCTTAACCTCCCCTTCTGCATTTTGTGGCACACTCAGTAGTGACAGAGACTCTGACTATGTCAGCTTGAAATTTAGTGAAAGGTATAAGCATCTAAAATTCCTTTTTTTTCTCCTCATGAAAAGAGTAAGAGCCATGGTAATTCTCTGCCTCCCTCCAAACAACTGAAATTTCAATTCCCTCTGCCAAATAATATATCTGCTGTATTATTGCAATTTAGTATTAATTAAACAGCAAAATACGTGACTAAAGGAAGTGTTTTACCAAATCTCATCTTCAGAAGATTCACTGTATTGTAATTAAAAAAAAAAAAAACACAAAAAAAAACAAGCAGAAAACCCAAACCAACAGACTACCCCTCCTCACCATAAGCCAGAATCTTAGAGGATTCAAACTACTATGGTAAAATCAAGACGATCTTAATGTGGGAGGTATGATCACCTGGGCTGGAGCCTGAGGAAGTCCAAAGTGTCATCCGTTCCAGTGAAATCACTGTAACGTAGTCCAAGAAGGAAATTCCAGAAGAAAATTCCAGCAGGAAAATAAAATTCCAGGTTCACTGCCCATTCGAAGATGTGACCTGCGTGATAATTTTTTCTCTTAATACTGTAGCCTATATTGAAAATGCAGATGTTTTTGAAAATCTCTGTTCAAAACTCAACATCTTATTCCGCAGAAATGAACCCACAGCATTAGCAATCCTACAGCTGCACAAAATCAAAGGTACTTAAGAAGAGACACAGCTTTGAGGTGACTGAATGGTGGCAAAAACCATCCTGGACTCAGACCATGACGTTGCCTTTACCCTGCTTTTTGACCTCACATAAGAGCGGAGATGAGGGGAAGAAACTGAAAAAGGTGGTTTGTAGTATCATAGCACAGTGGGAAAACACTGGTCATCTTTGGGTCACTGTGACAGCTACCTGGAACTGCTTTTCAACATTATTCCTATGATTCAGGACAACCCTGGATATGGACCATATCCTTGATTAGTGGAAACTGAAATAAACAATATCAAGTTTGTAACAGATGATGATTACGTTCTCTGTGCACTATAGATTTTTGTATCCTTTGTGTATCCAGCTATAGAAGCCATACTACATGCACTTGCTTTCTACCAAATAGTAACAGGCTCAAATACCTTATCTGTATAATGAAATCAGGCAAGGGGGAGGCTGACTCACATACTTGCTGATAGACATTGCAGCATTACAATGTGAGGAAATAAAGTAATGGAGGATTAAATAAAATCTTTTTGGAGGCACCACTCCAGATTTTATATTGCTCTCAACAGCAATTGTAACGAGGTAGTGACAATTTACTCTTCTCACACACTAAATGTACAAGATTTTGGGGGTAAATATGTCTTCTTTTTTTTGGGTTTGGTTTTTTTTTTTTTTTGGCAACATTCACATTTAGAATTATATGCATTAGGTAACTTGCCAGATACAAACTGCACACCATCCTTCCTATTTTCGGTTGCACTGGGGGTAACTCCTTAGGCAACAAAAATCTAATAGATTGTAGACACGTATGAATTAACACTCATTTCACAAACGTATGAACAAGTCCCAGCTTCCTGCAGGTCACGCCTAGAAATGCTGTTTTCAGATACAAATGCCCCATGCCCAGGACATTTAATGTTTTGGCTATAGATAATGTTTTGTTTGATTTTATGAAACAAGTTACAGCAATCGGTTTTTTATCTTAAGATGCTTTTTACAGTCCAAAGGATGGGCTTGTGCAGAATGGACCTTATTGGTTACATACCCATTTTAAAAATCTTTGAGTCAGCTAATAATAAGTATTTTACTAGGGGTAACAACTGGATATTTGATATATGCTCACCTCAGGACTCCCAGATAATTTTTAAAGGCATGTACAAAGCCCATTTTCTCTCCTGCTTACCTCTTCATAGTTTCCAAATGCACTGCATTGTAGCACTAAACCTTCTGATTAAAGATAACCTGTTACTTAACAACAACTAGTACTATTGATTTAATTTTCTTAAACTGCAGTAGCAGTCAAGACAGGCCATCAGGAACAAGTCTGCTTCAGGAAAGTCTTGTTAAGATTTGATGCTACCAAGCTTAGAAAACATCCTCTGTTGCAACCCTCTGTATTACTGCACCAAGGAAGGTGCAAGGCTGGTGTATTTCAGCTGGCCTGTTAATAGATAAATACCCAGAGCAGTGAAGCTGTAAGAGAATGGCAATGAGACATTAAAATTCTTTTTTTTTTTTTTCTGTGCATCAGGTTAAAATAGAAATTAAAAGTAATTTTAGAAGGTATACCCAAGTATAGCCTCCACAGTTTTGCCCAAATTCTCCTCTAGACCACAGTTTAGGACCACAGCATAGGACAGATGAAAACAAGCTCAACCACGGCCAGGTTCACTTTGTTGGCTGTTAGGAAGGTAAGAACAGTATCTCCTCCTGTGCTACTGTCAGGGGGCTTGCTTTAGGGACAGTTTCCATTCAGGAAAATGAGTACAGGAACAGGCAATTTTGGTTGAGGCTTCAAAATCAGTAACAGCCCGGAAGCCAGGACTTTGGGACTTACAGCAAAGAATGTCCTCTAAGTGATTTCCCCCTTGGATTTTCATTTATGGCTTGATTATCTTTATGGTGTGACTGTAAACTCTTAAGAAGTACTTCTGAAATACAAATATTTTACTGGTGGAATAAGCTACATTGTATCAAATTTGAAAATTCTTCCCAGGAAAGAGAAAATTTAGCTGTAAGCTTTTTGTGCTGCTCCAGCATTCAAGATGTGCTACATATTATGGAATTTTTAATGACAGAAGAAATGACTGAATTTATCCAACTTAATTAGCAGGAAAGACTTATTTTGTACTGGAGGTGAAAGTGTGGAAATTGAACAAAGGTGTGTGATTTTTAAGTTTCCCAAAATTTGGGATCCTATTCATACTCATTTATCGTTATTTTCATGTCTCTAATACTGTAACTGAGCATTAGCACAGTCAGCTCCATGACACAGCTGCAGTGGGCAATCATCCTTTTTTTTCCTCCAGATATTTAAGACGTGGCATTGTAAATGTTCTATTTTTATTTTTCTCATAGAAGTTTTATTTTAAAATCTTCTCACCAAAAATGATATTTTGACTTCATTGACCTGCTGGAGTTTATTTCACACTTGCATGTCTCTGCCTACATGTTTTTTTCGGGACATGATCATTACAGTTTTACCCCTAAGGTCTGGGGAAATTTGAAAATATTTTTACTACCCAGCAGCATCTCTGGTACAAAGGCAATCTTCTACTGAAATATTTATGACACTTTTTTTTAAAAATTTAATTAGAGGCATAAGCCCTAGTTCCTTAATTTCAGCCTAGACAACACACACTCCCCTTCCAGTTTACACTAAACAAGATCATACATTTATTTAGAAAAGATGCTTGTTTTGAAGAAGTAGGCACATGGTCCTATGTGCTATTTTCATATTCCCAGGTATTCTTTACAGGAGGTGCTGCTCTGGAACAGGCAAGGGTACTTTATAGTAGCATTACCCCTACCTGTTTGTACAACCCTCCTGCAGTAGCAACCTGTGCCAATTTTTGCACAGGTATATACAGACATTTTGGCACACGTTTAATATAAGCAGGCCTGGTCTTGTATTCCCAGCACAGGCAAGTCTCCAACAAATCAGTGAACCAGCAATTTGCCTGGCTAAAAAAAAATGCATGATTTCATTACATTCTTACCTTAAATGCATTTAGAAAGAACTGGAAATCCTCACTCCAAGTTTAATTCTTACATTCTTAGCTTTTCTGTTCAGCTGGATAGACAGCTGGATGTGTCATACACTTCTAACAGCTACTCTCTCAACAATTGTAAGAAAATAATACTCAACAATTGTAAGAAAATAATAGGAACACAGGTCCAAAGTCACAAGGCTACCAGAACCTGTTTTCAATTTTACAGACAGAATGGTGAGATGGGCACTGAAAGCCTTAGCCTTTATAAAAAATAACATCAAACACAACTACAGGAAGGGAAGAAGACAAGAGATCAGCAGCCA
>VXBJ01005728.1:1074639-1159613 GCA_013400055.1 Nycticryphes semicollaris | reverse complement strand
AAAAAAAAAAAAAAATTCTTCAGCCTGCTCATACCAAAGTGAGCATGCTGACATTTTCATGTGGTTGACTAACTTTTCTTTATGGCTACCATAAATTTAACTTGTTATAATTACTGTCAATAAAACTAATGAAATTACAGGCTGCTCAACAAAAGGAATATCAATCTGTAGCATTTTATTAGGTCAGTAAGACCTTCATTTATCACTGGTACATTTTGTGTAAGGCAGGGAATTGGCTCAGGATTTGGAACTGTTATAATTTCTTAAAGTTACATTTCAGGATCTTAGAAACATCTCATATAATGATTCTGCTTGCTTGATCAAGAAAAAGACTTCTTAAATTAAGCAGAACTCATAAAAGATTTTCTAAAGACTTAGAATACCTTCAGTCCTGAGCCAAATGCAAAATAATAGCTGTTAAAGAAAAAAATGTAGCAAATTTTCAGTAACTGCTGATTTGGAAAAGCGTCCTAACTACATGCCTTCCTAAAAGGGGTTGTAAGGTTTTCCACTTTGGAGCACCAGGCATGAAGAAGTCCATACCACACTAGTGTCCTATTTACTATAAAACAATAGGGAAAATGCTGCACTTTTTTCATTAGTGATACAGTATTATATTTTTTTAATATAATTAACGTGAATTCACACAAAGCCCTTTCCGACACTAAAAAACGCATAAGCAAAACACATTCAAAAACTAGAGCAACACAACTGTGTTTTATCATCCTGTGTTACATGAAGAAAAAGGTTCCTTGTGATTCCCTGCTCACCTAACAGATTCTTTACATGTCTCTGCCTACATGAGATTACAAATTGCTTTACAGATTCTTTGACACTGACTGGCTGCTGCTTTGGTGTCACAACCCAGTTCTTGAGCCTTGGACAACACTGGCAATGGGGAACATACTGGAATTTCATTTTTGAAACCTTGGATGATCTTACTTTCAAAACTATCTGGGTTGGTTCATAACCTGCCTTCCATTTTCAGCCATGTCCCAGGCACTGAAGAGTTCAAATTTCACTGAAAGTCAATGGGACTTTGCATTTTTATTACATGAACTCACAAGCTTTACCCTAAAAAAAAACCCCAAACCTACAAAAACAGTTAAACAAATCTCTCCACAGGTTGTACCCTTTCACAAAAATAATTTATTTACTTTCTAGAGTTTTCTGACTTTGCTTTAGTGAGAAGTCAGTTTTGGCAGGTTATGTCTAATGATCACAAGTTTCTGTCAGCAGTCTGGGCTCTCAGTGCAACAATAAGCTGCTGTTCACTGGAATGATAAAGAGCTAATCCTATTTGGATTTTTTTAATACTGCAGCTTTCAGCCATCAGCAGAGCAGCATTAGGTTTGGATAAGGTATGGACTTAACAAATTCACATTGGATTTTGCAGGTGTTGACATTGCAAGCATCTCTTTTAGTAATCCTGAACAAGATGCTTATTTCTCCAGTGCTTACGTGTTTCTCAGGTTAACTTAAATAAATCAGGTAAATGAAAACATTAAAGAACCTCCTAATCTAGCTGTATGCAAAATTACCTGCTGTGGGACAGGACACATTGCCCTGTGCAGCGCCGATGAGGAAACTTTACACCAAAGTTCTTTGAATGCATCTAGACTCCTTCCCATTTAGAGAAAAAATCCCATAATGACAAAATTTTTCTTTTTTTGTATGGCATTTTTTCCTGCTAAGCTTTCTCAGGTCAGATCTTGATAAACAGCAACTTGAACTAATATCCTAGGAATTAACTTCATGCAAAATTATGAGACTACTTCAAGAGAGAGCAAGTCTGCTCTTCAAAGAATATCCCTCCTAGCTCTACAAAAATGGTTGAGGACCACCAATATCCTGCCTAATCACATCAGCAGCCGAAGCTGGAGTTTTCACGGTGCTTTATAAAAGAAATACAGGAAAATTTACTTTTTCAAGCAGTACAAATAGAGAGATTAATACATTAGAGTATAATACCTGATTTGGTACCATGAAAATCCCTTATCTGAACAAATAATCTCAGAGGCTTCTTATATGAGAAGATAACCAAAGGTGCTCACAAGATGACTCATAAAAAAGAAGCTATTTTTTCTCTCATGACTATTTGCCTCTCAACTACAGAAAAACAAGCCCTCCTTCACTTCTGGTTTAGGAGTGCTACTAGCACAGTCCCTCTGGGGATGTATTAGAGTTAGTCATCTTTTTTATTTCAATGTGTTCTTTAATACCTATTCCAGGTGAAACACATTTCAAGGTGCTAAGAAAAGGACTTTTCTCAGGTGTTGACTTTACAGCTTGATAGAGTTTATCAAGCAAGATCACTCTAAAGAGTGCTAGGTTATGTCCTTAGATAATTATTTAATTTAGAACAATGAGGCTGTGTTTGGAAATTATACCTGACACTTTAAAATATGCCTCCTCCTTATTTAACACTGATTCACGACACAAGGCCCAGTTTCAAAATTACGTCAAAATGAAAGCAGTGATTTTTAAATGGCAGGTCAACTGAACCTGAGAGATTTTAATGAAATGTAATTATTTGCAATTGTCATCAAAACTTGTTGCTTTTTTATGTGTGTATATATATTTAAAGAGAAAACAAAGCTTTTATAAGGTGGTTTTTTTCCTCCTGCTGAAGGAAAAACAAACACCTGAATGTGAAAATCACTTTCTAGAAAGGTAGAAAAAATGGGCAAAACAGTGAAATCACATGAGGATTTTATGAAATAATTATCCCTAGCCATAAGGTAGCAGCACTTAGTAGCCCTGGTGAGAGGCCAAGTGAGAGAACTAGTTCTAGTAGAAAATACAGAATTCTTATTCCAGAAAACTTTACAGTTTAGTAGGTAATAATCACTTTATAGGAGGACACCTTTTTAATTAATCTTTTGTTTTCTTGTATAACTCTTGTGTGAACCCTGTGATGTAGCTGTTTTGCTCATCACTTCTAGAGATGTGAAGATTCACATATGTTTTCACTTGTACTGAAAAATACAATTTTGCAATTGTCCTGCAAATCCTATTGAAGAAATGTATCTTTAATTTTAAATCCCTCCATATATTTTTTCACTGTTTACAGAAAATACACAATTGTTTTCAAAGTTCAGATTCTTATGTGCCATGAATAACAGACAATAACTAATACAGAATTTGCATCAGTGCAATTACCACGCAGTAATCATATTTCTGCAGGACTAAAATGCCACCTTTCTGTAAGTCACCCTTTGAGTGACCGATGTTCCCCCCAAACCAAAGTACTTTCAAGGTATTATTAGCTTCCAGTAACTAGTAAGACATTATGCATTTTCAATACATCACATGTTACAGAATTTCGATCAAATGAACAAGCAGAATAAGCAGAAATTTTAATCTGATAATAACTTTAGTCTTGAAAGAAGCCATAGTGCCAAATGAGGCTGTCAGTTTTATGGAGAATATCCAGATCTGAAACCAAAAAGTTTATTGGAGTGGATCAGAGCAGCAGCATAAAATCACTTTATCTCTTTTTTTACTAGCAGACACCCACTGTGGGAAAAAAATAGTTCTCAACCCAACTGTTTAAAACAGGGCAAGGGCAGACAAAATACACTGTGCTGAGATGACACATCTAGTGTACATCCCCTGGCAAGCAGGCCCCAATATTCTAGACAACACATAAACAAGTGTCTTTTTACAGAGGGACAGAAAGGCTCCAAGTCCAAATCATAGCTTTCAATAACAAAGCAGGGAAGTGAAAACTCCTGTTTATTTACAAAGCGTACGTGCTACAAATGACAGAGATAAAAGCCTTTCCGAGAAGAAATTCAAGGAACATATTAGCTTGTAGACTTACAGTACTCCCTTTGATATGCATTAAAAGTAGAGATGTATGTGTGTCACAGACCAGTTGTGAAATAAGACAGAAGGTAATTTTAAATCTTATCAACAATTACTCTCAAAATTAAGAGCAATTAAAAATTTTCTATATCTATCTTGAGAAAGTGAAAGCTGTTCCAGGGACTACAATTCCAGCTTTTGAAAGAAAGAAATCTAAAGGCTTTTCTTGGCTTAATATTTTTATGGGTCAACTGCAAAGACAACATAAAAGTCAACAGGCGTTTCAGGAGGAGGAAGGAGTTTGCAACAGGAAAGAAAATGGGTCAGAGAGAAGCAGAGGGAAAAAAAACAGGTGGTCTTGCATAGTTTGCACCTTCTAAAATTTTTTGTGCAGTTTTGTCAATGTGTTAGGGTTTTTTTATCCCTCGTTAGCACATAAATTGTTCAGATTTTAATTTCTCTGTTTTTGGAAGGGACCTCTGGAGATCATCTAGTCCAACCTCCCTGCCAAAGCAGGGTCATCAAGAGCAGGTTGCACAGGAATTTGTCCAGGTGGGTTTTGAACGTCTCCAGAGATGGAGACTCCACCACCTCTCTGGGCAGCCTGTTCCAGTGCTCTGCCACCCTCACAGTAAAAAGTTCCTCCTCATGTCTAGATGGAATATCTTATGTTCAAGTTCGTGCACATCACCTCTTGTCCTGTCACTGGGCAACAAGTATACAACTACAGTGATATTCCTAAAACAATATTGAAGCCACCTAACCCCAATTTTCATCAGCTTAGAAGATTTGCCCTTGATTCTTTCATGTTACCAAGGCCCTGTGGAGGGCGGCTGGACGTGCTGCTATGTGAGGGAATTTCATGGTGCCCTTGGAAAGACAGCCTGTGTGTGGCAACATGAAAGGTGAAGTTATTTATCCCTTCCACCCAGCTACAACAGAAGAGACAATATTAACAACATCCTCTCTTCCCCAGAAATCACATTTTCTCTGTGGAGGATAGAAAGGGCCATGGCTGAACGGCCGGATCAGACTCACCCGCTCAGCACATTCCCTTTTGGATGATCCCACAGAGGTCTTCCCCTGCTCCTCTTCACAGGCTCACAGCTGCTCAACAGGTCTCACTGGCTTAATCACGCGTATAGTCTCATCATTCCCAAGCAAACTCCATTCAAATCCAGAAAAACAACCTATATGTGCAAAAAAACTTCCATTTTGGGGAGAGTGACTGAATCTTTCCTGTCAGCATGGAAGGCGCTGTGGGCCACTCTCTCCTCTCACCTCTCAGCCAGGGTTGGGGTTGCCTTCTCCTCAGTACTTCCACCCTTGCGTCCCTTTGGGATCAACCTTCATCCTCCATTTTCTTTGCCTCTTTTTCGCCCAACACAGGTCTTTTTAGAGAGCCGTTACACAGAGGAGCCTCTCAGTGGTCCAGCCGTTGGTGGGAAGGGTGGATGAAGGGACCGGCCATGCCAGCTGAGGCACTTCCAGGTGCCAGCTGGGCCCTGCCTTCTGCTGTCCGCTCCAAAAGGCTGGCAGGACTCACGGACTCCGCTTGCTTACCTTGCACATCTTGGCCATTAAAAACCAGACCGGTATCACCATTTTTGCTAGAAAATAAAACTTGAGGGGGCCGAGCTGCATCCTGCCCTCGCTCACCAGAGGTCCAGAGGCTGCCGGTTCACCAAGGAGAGCAGGAGCGGGTCCGTTCTCCATCCAGTGTGGCAAAATGTGGTTCAAAGCCAAACTCTCACATGAGGTAAGACGAACACCTATAAACACGAAGGGTTGAGGGCACCCGAGTTTTGTGCATGAATCTGAGATTTGACCTCTTTTCTTTGGTTGGATTTTTCCACACCCGTTCCTCCAAATCTACTATTTGAATACAAAATCTATCCAGCGGGAAGTATCTAATTCAATTTTGTCATAAGAAGATTAGGTTAAGATGGGTACTTAAAAATTTGGCACCCAGAATCCTTTTTTTTCTGGGGGTACATAAATATTTTAGTGGAAGAAAAAACAGCAACAGAAATTCCTGAGATTTTCTCTGCAATTAAAAAAATAAAAAAGGGTATAAAGTTTATTTTATGTCACACTTGCCTTTCAATTAACAAAGGCACAACATAGCATAAATCCTTTTGGATATTATGTGTAATGTTTTACCTTATTTTTGGACCGTTGCACATTGAGTGCAGCTGTTTTATAGGAAACTGTGTTTAAAAAAGCTAAATATATTTCAAGTATTCTGAGGGAAGTGGCCAGGAGAGAGGATAAATGGCAAGGATATTCATCAGACGCTGGCAGGAGCTAAAGCGTGTTGTGAGTGGGATTTTAACACATTTCAGAGGCCTGCTGCCTCAGATAGTTTTGTGATTACGTACCCACTCATCTATTTCCCCTCGGTGTTTTTGTTGGAAGGATGGCACGTTATTTTGAAAGAAATGAAGAACAAAAAGGAGTTTGCAGAGGAAACTGTAGCAACTGGTCCTGATATGGACTCATTTAACACTGAAACGTGTAAGCAAAACGCACAAGTTACATGTTAAAAAAATGAACCTGCAACACTAGTGGTTTAACTCTTTCAAAGTAGATTGCGCATTATTATTGCCCTGATGGTAGTATGAGTCTTCTCTGTCACTCTAATAGACCCCAAATTACACCATATGTGTAGATCATCCTGGTTGTTTTGGGAGGATGAAATTTGCTTTGCTTTGTAAGTAGAACAAAATATTCCCTTCAGACCAGTCTGCTTGCCACTGTAGACATAGGTGCAGGCATTGCCTCTACTGGCATTTCCTTCCTCTTTCCAATTGAATTATTGAAAGAATGTATCTGTTGTGCTCTCTGTACTTTTTCTGATTCAGGCAATTCCTTTGGTCCTCACTCAGCTGGAGCAGTAAAAAATAACATCAGTGTTTTTGTGGCACTGCATGGCACTCAGGACAGGGCAGGGTCTATCTCCAAACAGTGAAACACAGCATAGTATCAGACAAGAATCTCTTGGGAGTCTTGCCATCCCAATGTCTTGAAAGAAGTGTAAAAAATGAAGAAGATTTGGTGGCTGTGGGTTATTTAAATAAACAGAATCCTATTAAAGCCTCTACCCAGGTTTCATACACACTTTAGTGAATTCAGAAATCCAGTAAAATCACAATTCTTTTTTTTCTTATAGTCATAGCAAAATTTAACTAAAAGGAAGATAAAAGAAATTGTGCCTGCCAAAACTGTTGTCATTTTAAAAGAAAAGCAAAGAAGTCTGTCTTATATCTTCTTTCTGGATGAACTAACTTGCCATAACATGACAGTATTTCCCCACTGACTATCAAAAGCATTGATCCACACCTTCTTTCAGACAGTGGCGTAGCAAAGGTGCTACTAAGCAGGTTGATTTCTAATGTACAAGATTAAAAAAAAAAAATAAAAGAAGAAACCAAACAAAACACTGAGCTCTTCAACTAATGAAGAGGAATTGGGGCAGATGAAGTATTTAAATATTGAGTCAGCATCTTTTGCCTTAGTCCTCATAGGCTTTGTACAGGCACTATAACAGGGTAGAAGATTTATTTAATGTAAGGAGGGTTTATGGCGAGCATAAAGTCCCAGAGAGCACCTGAAATATTGTTTATATTGCTCCAGTTTGCATTGGAAACTACTTCCACTCCTATCTAGGGCAGTCATAATATCACAATAACAACAGATTAAGCACAAACAAGGATGTAACCCCATATATTACAAGCCTGAGGCACCCACTACCTGCTATCAAGACCACAGCCTCACAGATAGATGCACATCTTAGATAAAAGACGTGCTTAAGAAAAACATTAGTCTTGTGTACAAACTTGTAATACCTAGGAAACTTGACAACATTTGTGAGTGAGGTTCAAAATATTTATCACTGGTAGGGGTAATGCAGTTTGAAAGAGAGCAGAGGAAAGAGGTTCCAATTCTCACAGGATCCCAAAGAGATCACAGGCTGGCTTGGATCACAGCTGTAGCGATTTTCACAGAAAATGCTGTACTTCAGCTGACAGTAAAAAAGGGAAATGACACAGATGCACGAAATCCTGCCATAAAAGACAGGGAAAAGTCCCTGTGTTGGAAGATACTCTAAGTATAATAAATAGTTCCTGGAAGAAACCAAGGTCAGTGTTCTGCAAGGTAACTGCTTTTCAGCTCCTTATGACACTATGACACTATGCTATAAATTTAAATTTGTGAGGTCCAAGCAAGATCTCATAGCCGTTACTGTTACTCCACTGACTCAGAGTTAACAGCTTTCTTAAATTGGTACATGTGAGTCAAAATCATGTTTGAAAGTGATTGTCCTTGCCCACAGCTGAAAATAAGTTCTACTGTAAAACAAATGTAATTATGTCTCTGCAGGAAGGAACACATCCAGAACGATCATGAAGTTGGTTGTAATCAATGACCTTTTCCGAAATGCCTTGAACTCTTTCTTTTGTTGATGGGACTTTCTAAAAGTATACTGGGAGCCATAGGTTTCTGGCTTGTACCCATTTTAAACATTGCTTATCGTGCAGTGCTACAATTTGTTATCAGATGACCCTGTGTTCATATACAAACACAACCACTATCAGGCACAGACAGGCTATAATCTGGCAATAACTTTAAAAAACAGAAACAAACACAATGTGTAGGGAATATTAATAAACTCAAGGAATTCTGGCACAGAGTAAGACTGCTAATAAGTAGTGGGAGGGAAGTACAGTAAGACATGATAAAGTCCACATTCATCCAGTCCTATTCCCTCTGACGTAAACTAACCTAAATAGCTACCGTCACCTGAAGTTCTCTCTTTAGAGAAGTTCAAAATCCTTTTGCTTTCCCTAGCTTTTGCAAACCTGATAATTACCTTGCCCTATAGGATTCTGTCTAATGAGTTAATTCACAGACACTACTACAAAACCAGTCATGTAATTATAACTGTTATACTTGCTGTGGAAGAAAGGTCTTGTAAGAAAGACTCCTCCTTTAGCAGATACCATGCTAGCATACATTACAGGATAAACGTATCCAATTTCAGAAATCTTCACTAACAGGAGCCAGAGTTTTTAAAAGCAGTCCCATATAGCAAGACGTGTAAAATAGTCTAATTTCAGCAGCTATACCATGGTTCATAAGGTGTTGCAGGTTCAGTCAGTCATAACTCTGCCTTCTCAAAAACGACATTTCATTGTACTAACATTCAGTAAAAAGTTAGTAAATCATTCTCCACATACCCCAAAATGGGGATTATTTCCCTGCCTTGTGAGAATATAATGAAAATAATACCCAGGAATGGCTATCCAGCTATCAGATACTGTAGTGGCGGGTACTATATAACCAGCTGGATGGATAAACACAGAGAATCTAACTGCGCTGTTCTTTTGGCAGCGTAACCTCTGAAGAGTATGGTGACTTTTTATTAATGAGACAAATTGCCTGTATCAAAAAAGACTCATTTATGCTATTCATCGAAAGCTGTGCATGATTTTCTCAGGGGCATAGGATGCAAAATACAAGGGCCATAAAACTCTAATTTAAACTTATGTTGAAATGTTGGGGTTTTGTGAAAAACAATGTATTTTCCAAGATGCAGGTTCATCTTCCTTAGCCAGATTTAAACTTCTCGTTTTTCATCCCTTTCTATCCATTCATATGTCACAAGCCAGGACGAGGACCAAGCACACAGTTTCTCTTCTTGTACTGTACCCAGCTTTGGGATCCAGAGGTCACAATATAACTACACAGCTAGACGTCACAACTGGAAACTAGAGGAGGGCACAGTGATGGGATGGATATGTGCCAGCAGACAGTACATACGTTTTCTCTTTACATTACTCCTTATATTGTTTTAAAATATTATATTATCTCTCTGTCTTTTCTGGATCAAACCTTGCAACATATTCATGTTATACTACCAAATCAAAATCCAGGAATTTTGGTGTGGCATTAATATGGATCACTTAGGAATTAAGCTTACCAAATGGGGAAATAAATGGGATTCCATTTAAATGGTGCTTGTTCTTTCTAACCTTATCCCTCAAGCTGATGCAAGAGCTCCTGGAAAACTTCAAGCTTTGACATTTTAGAGACAGGCTTACTTAAGAGAGCATGCAAGACTTTAAGCCACTCAATACCATTTTTCTCTGATATGTGAGGCACATTCCCTTTTTTAAAGGCCTCAGTTGTCTATTTGCAAAACTGGTTGAAAAGAATCAACAGTGTTCAGAGAAGAGTTTGATTATAGAGAATCCAATCTCTGGATTGAGCATTCATCTGGATATTTTAATACAGACGCTCTTCTCTCATCATTACCATGATGTCACTGATTACAATATTCCAACTGACTAATCAGGAAGGAGGCTATGCCTAAACTGGATGAGGTTATGACTCTAAAGTATTGTTATCTTTTTCTGCTAAGGAAAGATTGGTTGGGAAACTCCCACTCAGGAATTCTTTCTGTTTCCAGCTGAAGGGAGGTTGAGGTGCCAGTTCAATCTGCTTTAATGCATATATTGGCAGATTGTACCCGGGCTTAGGCTGTGAAATAAATCCATGCATTGTCTCATTATCAAATTATACTTGTATTTCAATGGCATCCATGAGTCTCATAGCACCTTTACAAATGTGGGAAAATACAGTTCTTCCCTAGAGGTGCTTGTTATCTAATACTATCAAAAAGTTATATGGAAAAAGAAGTCAGAGAGCAATATAATCTCATTTACACACATGTATATCTATGTGTGTCTGCAAATATGCAGTTTTTATTAAAATCAACATGAACAGACTTAAACATTCCAAATCACCAAGACCAAAAAAATTATCTGGTAGGAGGAGGAATCCCATGTAGAATAATTTACTGAAACCTCTTATTTAATGCATATTTTTCAGCTGGACGTGGGTTATAGAGAATTTGTGTAAGGATAATTAAAAAAAATCAGAATGACATGTGGGATGGTATGAAGTACATATAATATAAAAATAGGTATTTTTGTCCAGCAAATCTAAAGCTCAAGAAAAAATTATCAAATATCTAAATAAATTGATTTAATGAAAAATTAATTTTAAGAATTCAATTAATTTTAAAACAACTATTTAATAGTCATGCTACTATCCTTTAGGTATTTTCTGACTCTTGTGCCTGAGAGTGATGTCAAGACAATCAATTTTCTAAAACAAATTAAATCTAATTATCTTTTATGTTCAAACTAATTCTAAGATGCCCTTAAAATTTACACTCATTCAATCAGATGATCTTAGAGAGGCTGATGCAGAGTTTTAATTGAACAAATTCTTTCATTTATACCTGACACATTTATAGATTAACACATTTGATTTTAGTGGAGTCAGTCCAATTCTTTCCTAATATAGATAAATACAGAAATTAGTCCTTTGAGACTGCAAATCCTAGATTAAATTAACAAAATAATACTGCAGATCTAAATTTTATTGAATATTAATTCCCCATTTAGGATCTTAAAATCGAGCCTACATTATTTGAAATACTATCTTCCAAGAAAACACAGAAATCCACAAATAAGGGAGTATTAAGTAAGAATAAAGTGGTAATGTCACCTGTGTATATAGTATTAAGGAAATTGTAATTACCTCCAGTTCTGATTATTACACTTCAGAAACAGGTATTAAAGATTTGGACATAATTTTTAGAAGTACAGGAATAATTTTAAGGTGGAGACTAGGCCTCAGTGAAAGGGACTAAAGAAGTGTCTACTGAATTTTTCCAAGAGACTGAAATATTTTACAAAAGGAGTACACTTTTGACACTAGGCAGTGCTTTAGTGCATCAGGAAAACTACAAGATGTTCCAATGACTGGAAACTGATGGAATTCAACATAGTTGGAATATTTCCCTAATTTACTCCTTGGAGTACGTGACATGGTCATATTCTGAATTCTTCATGGTTGTCAACAGATTGAAAGCTGAGTATGTTTTTAAGGGTTGCAAATGCCAGAGTTTGGATTAGTGATCATTAATAGTCTCCTCTGACCCTAAAATATGATAATAAAATGGTCTCTGTGTGCATGAGAAGTTCTGCAAACATTTTTCTCCTTCAGAGTATATGAACAATATATTATTCTTGCACTCAGGTCTTGCTATCTTGTTCCACATGACTTTGGGGCTAATTGGGCAGACTATGAGGTGGACTACACTCTTCTCTTTTAGCCAGTCCAGTGTTCTAATTCAAAATAATGAGTCACGTTCATGTCCACACGACTGGGTCTGGTCAGCTTAAGTCAGTAGACTCATTCCTTTGTCATCCCTACAGTCATAGGAGGTATAAAGCCTCATGGTATTGCCCTTTCCCTGAAAGCATCAGTGAAAGCCAGTATTGTGAGTAGAGAATTCTACTGTTGCACTGGGGGTGCAATTACACTGGATTTTGATGCACCACCTTCATTTCTTTTACCTACTGAATTTCTGCAGCAGCCTCCTTTTAAACTGTTTAGGTCAAGGAGACATATTCCTCAGCTGATCTAAAATGACACAGGGTTGCTAAACTTATTTCGATGTTGTCTTCAGCATCCTGAGAGAGGGTTTCTCAGATTGCAGAAAAGTGAATCTAAAAGAAACAGGAGAACTACTTTCCTTTCCCCTTTTCCTTTTTTTTTTTTTTTTTACAATTTTTTTTTCATCTATTTCAAATAACATATCTAAAAGAGAAAATAAGGAAATTACTGGGTGATCTGCAGATGATAGTTGTTTGCAAATGTAAAGGTAAGGATATTTTCATTTACAGAAATGCATTCCAAGTGGCACAGCCAGCACAGTGTCAAGTTTTTTGCTGCGATAAGGCTGGAGGCAGGAAGCCATGAGAGGTCAGGAAGGAAGCACTATCAGGCCTGAGAGAGGACTGAACAGCAAAGGCAGCAGCAGAGCCTCTTGTATTTAGGCTGTGTAGCAACTGCACTATTTTCCCAAGATAAACAGCTACAAGTGCAAAANTTCTTTTGCTTCTAGCAGCTTTGTAAGGGGAAAGTACTATTTCACATAAACATTTCTTCTGGGATGCAAACCAGTTTGTTTACAGCAATTCAGTTTGACCCTGGGCACACTAAAGGAAAAGGCTTTAGTACTGGTTTTGATCCATCATGCCAGAGCTGAATCTGAGCAGTTTAGTTTGCACTGACTTGTTTCCAAACATCACCTGCTTCCCAATATACTGCCAATATACTTCCCAATATACTGATGGGAAAAAGATCAGAGGGCAAGTTCAGGAGAAAGGGAAAGCTCTTAGAAAGTCTGGGTTGTAAAAGAGCCACATACGTTGAAAAGTCCAGGGTTGTTCCTGTGTATTACAGCACCAAAGGGTTTCCAAGTAGGTTGGGGAGCCCAGCTAAACTGGGCTGACATGTGGTTTTCCCATCTCACGAATTGAACGGATTTACATTTTCATCCTGTTCCACCCTGTGATGAAATAAAGACATTTGAGAGTTTTCCTTAGAGAATGAGAGACAAACCGCAGGAGGGCCACGTGTCTACTGGGGTGTTCTTTCACTTGCTGTTTTACCTACTGAGGTGGAAGCTCCTGCTCTACTGTTCACTCCTACTGGGGAGAGGGTTTGAGGGAACCTGGCAACCTGATTTTTGACAGTTTTGAGTTGTTATCTCTAAAAATCAACTGATGCTGAAAGAGATCATCTCAGAATAGCTGATACCTGGTAGGACAGCCGTGAAGAAGAGGGCAGAGACAGCCCAGAGCCAGTAATCATGATGCTGAATTGAACAATGCTAAGATTTTTCCTAGACCTCATTTATTCTTCTTATTGCCTTGTTCAGGGGGTATCAAGTAGCCTAGAGTGAACTGGTGGGTTTCTTAGTCCCACTGTGAGTTTTACAAGATTTTGCATGTTCCTCTGATATTAAAAATCAGCAATTTTTTTTTTAAGGTGTTCTGTCCAAATATTCCTCACTAGGTCTAGATTTAACTTTTCTTCCTTACAGCCAGTTAATGTAAAAATATATGGCCACATTCCACTGGTGCTATGACTTTCAGGCAAAGAGAAACTTCAATTTTGCTGCTACTATTTTATGCTTATATTGTGAAATGGAAGCCAAACAATTTCCTATTGTACTAGGCCTTCTAAAGCATAAAGGGTGTAAGCCAGTGCCCACTGCCTTTAATGAAAGCAGGATATCAAAAGTAGCACCAGCTCCAAAAAGCTGTCTAAAAGTACAATTACTCACAATAGCAAACTTGTGCTTTGGGATCTGAGGCTGACTTGGTGCAGAGGAACTCATTCCCAATTAACTGGTGGGCTTGCTCAACTCCGCTCCCTCAAGTTATGAAATAACAACCAAGAAGCTCACCCAATCTATGGCAAAAGTAAGAGCTTTAGATTGATAATTATGATTCTTTTTCTATAGGAAAAGCAGTGTCAGCAGTGATGAGAAAAGCAAGGAATATAAATCCTGACTCCTGAATTTTTATATATTTCCAATCATAGGACTATCTTTAATTTCCTATTTTGTGGGGCTCTTTTAAAGCAACTCAAATGCCATGAGTAAGAGACTCATTAAAAGGAAACATGGAAACATTTGAACTTTTCAATCAGACCGTGCAGTGTCCCAACCTTCTTGAGAAGGCTACATACTTGGGGCAATTTGCTTCTTCCATAAATCCAGCAATATTATCATAGACTGCTGGATTGTTTGTTCACTGTCAACCTAGTTCTCAATGCAGTGCAATGCAGGGGAAGGGAAATAGCTTTTTCTGAGGAGTTTACAATGGAGCAAAGCAGAGAACACAAGCCAAGGTAGAAGGAGAGAAAGATTTTGTTGCATATGCCTGCGTTTGGTTGGGTTTTGTAATTTTTTTGACAACAACTGCTTATTGTTATTTTTGCTGAGATTTCATTAACAGCACTAAATTTGAGAAATTATTTGGAGATGTATTTGGATTTTAAAAAGAACTTTCATTTGAAAAAAAATAAAAACCCACTTTAATTTGAAAATAAAGAGGTTTCCAAAGATTTGATCAAAATGACAGAAAGAAGGTATCATTGAGATGAGTGGGAAGCATGAAGCTGGAATGCCCTGGAGATAAAAGAGGTATCATCCCTGCTGTGACTCCTGTGAAGTATGGCCATCCAACAATGACTATTGGTGAAATACCCAAACTATGACTGACAATGTAAAACATAATTGCTTATTTGACTCAATTCCCACACTTTGATGCTCAGCATTCTTTAAGACACAGATTCTCTTTTATTATGTTGATATATGTCTTAGAACCTTGGAGCCATTCAGTTCAGCAATATAAATAAGCAACTATTAAAAATGAAGTACATGAAGACTGCTTTTATAATTTATATTTATCATTGAAATATTAAAGAGTAAAAGCAAAATGATTCAAGAAGCAGACAAGGAAAACAATTTTAAACATTTTTTTTGTTGTTATCAGAAAAAGATTAGGGGCAGTTTAACTTATTTCTTTATTTCAGGAGCGTAGCTAACATTCAACATTTGATGCATTTTTAAAGCCCCAGACATCAGGATTTTTAAAAAGTTTTCAAAACTCATAGTTGCTGAGTAGAATAAAAATACAAATTTGAAGAGCTCAGAAACCAAGAAACTTGACAATTTGTTTTTTCTAAGGTTTCATCAATTCAAATCCATTTTCCTGACCTGGGAGGTGGTAGATCCTGGACTTGTGTTTTGAATGCACCAGACCACCAATAACTGCATTTTTTGAAGCAGTGCTGACTTTTGGAATGTGAACCAGATGAGAAACCTCAAAGCTCAAAATGGTTTGGAAGAGATTTTCCTCCAAATAATAGTTTTATTATGAAGGGGGTATCCAGATTGTGAAAACTGATATTTGAAAAAGAAATGTGAAGTAAGAACTGTTAATATTGTGATAACACCCCAAATTTGGTGCAAAAACTGTGCTAAAACTAAAACTCCGCCAAAACCTGATCTTTCCTGTGGAGAAAGAGGGCTGTGGAGAAAGTGTGTTTGTTCACATGCCTGGTCAAAACAGAGAAGATAAATTCCTTGCTGAGTCTTTTCTCAGGCTGAAACACTTCACCTTTGAATGATTGCTGTGTTCAGTTCAAAAGCAAAAATGCGTTTCATCAGAAAGTAGGAAGATCGAGAGCAACGTAAAGAAAAAATCCGTACTCAAAAATACTGAAAAGGTAGCTCACACCGTATAATTTCACCCCTTTTAAGAGTCAAAACTTATTCCTGCTGGAGAAAGGTGAAAAAAAGTTCACTTTTGTAAAAATATATTACCTACCTGAGCTGCCAAGGTCAGTGAGACCTCTCCTGGGTTGAATAAGTACCGCTGGGGCAAACGAACCAGACTGGGAGGTAGCTTTAACTTATGAACTACTATTAAGGTTGCTGAACACACTGGGGAGGAGAACATATAGACCTACATTCTACATGTTTTATAACCATGTGATTCCATTACCTTACCCGTGTTTGTACAGAAGTGATACATAGAAGAACTTGGTTCATGGCGACATTTGTGTAAAAGTAATTCTTTGCCGCTGCCATTAAGAACAAACTTGTGCAACATTATTGTGTGGCACTTCCATAATGGGAGAGTTAGTGGAGCCTGACAAAATCTGGCCCAATTTTGCATCAGGTTTTGAGCAAAACCGAGACAATTTCTGGCACAACCTAGAGATTTTGATTAAATCGGAACTGATGCAAAATTGAGTTGGTCCACCTAAAGCTCACACTGTATTTTTACACTTCCTTGAACTTGAACATCAAAGTACAGTTTAAGAGTGGGCCCAAATAAATTAACTGAAAGTGTATCCACAAATCCTGCAAGTCAGACCTAACAAGGCGTTGGAAAAACTCTGCCAGCTGTCATTTGTGATGCATATAGCTCTCTCCATGTATGTAGCAGCTCTATAAAGTTAATGGTAATATATCATGAAAAGAAGGACGTTGTGTTTATGGTAAGTGATGGAAGGCATCAAGTTTAGACTTATTTTCCTTTCTTTAAATTAAATACAACTGCTTTACCTGCCCTCTACAGGTACTTTTCTCCATGTGCAAGTAGCAGAGTTTTAGAAACAGAGACGTATTCTGTACAAATCTAGTCTATGTCTAATTTATTAAGGGGGCAGTTCTCAGCATTTTGGTCCACAAACATCCTTTTTCCTTTCCAAGTAGGGCACTGAAAGGCTGTTTTCATAAGATTACATCCAGCAACAGATGCTCTAGATCATTAAAAATGGTTCCGTGAAATGAAGTTTTAGTGACTGAGCTGAAGGACAAAAAAGGGGACCTTGTAAAAAAGGAATGTTACTATGCTGTTTGGAGGATGCTCTAGAAAAAGCTTAATAAAGAACTTGTTGTAAATGGAAATAGGTTTCATTGCATAAATTCTTGAGTTCAATGACTAAGTACTATGGGCTCTTCTCAGATGTTCCCATTCTTGTCTGTTGTCTTCCTAAAAGTCAAACAAAAGCCAATTTTCATATTTTGAATCATAGCTATTGGATTTCTTTAATAAAGACTGTTTTCAGACCACATACATAGAATCATAGAATGGTTAGAGCTTGAAGGGACCTTAAAATCATCGAGTTCCAACCCCCTGCCAGGGGCCAGGACACCTCCCACTAGACCTTGTTACTCAAAGCCCTGTCCAGCCTGGCCTTAAACACCTCCAGGGATGGGGCGGCATCCACGACTTCTCTGGGCAACCTGTTCTGGTGCCTCACCATCCTCACAGGAAAGAACATCTATTTACCTGCTCCCTCTTGTGTGCTGTTACAGAAATGGTTTGAAAAATATTCCTTACTTCACTTGCAGAACCAGAAGAAATCTCAACTAAAAATGTAATTTTAAAAAATCTGAACAGGTGGATTTAGCATTTTAAATCCCCTGACAAAGACTCTGTCAGAGGTGCTCTAGTGGATACACTGCTGGCAATTTAAGGTATGACAAAGTGTTTGCCTCTCCTGTCTGTCTGCCAGAGATTACCATCCCCAGCGTGTTGTACACAGCTTTTGGCAATTCCAGTTTATAGCATCTCATCTGAAATAGCTGGGCAGGCTGATGCACAACTTCCGTGTCACACTATGAACTGGAAAGGCTGAGGTGCAGGCACACATCCCTTCTCCTACCCCGCCATGGGTGCCAACCTCTGTAGGTCTCAATCCTCCAGAGCTGTCTACTACAGCCCATAAATCTGGGCCTTTCCAGGAAGTATGAAATGCTTGATGACCTTCCATTCCCAGAGTGTGATTACATATCGTTCTAGTATCAACTATACTACCCACCCTCCCCACTCAAAAGAAGACCAAGGTTTCACTGGGGAGTGTGAGATGCCCAATGGAAAAAAAACAGTGTTCTGCAAGGATGCTTGGACTACCTGGATTTTTGAAAAGAGAAAAAAGTGCACAGCAGCAGAGTCACCAAATTCTCCCAGCCTCTAACATATCCCATGGACTCCTCCTGTTTTCACCCTGAATTCATATTTTTAACATCGCTTCAAAAATACTGCTTTCACAACACACCAAGGACCACGATATTCAAATATTGCAAACCACGGGAGGTAATAAAAAGACATATTGAGCTGAGAGGTTCTTTCAGAAAAGGCCGTAGTAACTGCTCCCACTGAACCGACCTGTGGTAAAATAGCTCTGGGGGACTTCTAGGAAGGTAGCCCATGTGAGGTTGTTCAACTTAACATCTTAAAATTTCAATTAGAAGTCAGTAAATAGCTGGTGTTTATCACAGACAGTCATAAACACTTGGAAATACAGGCCATGACATTCTGCATGAGATTCAGGTTTGAAGCAAACTTAATTTTAACCAAATGTTGAACACGAACCATTTTTGATGGTCCCACACCCACCAGTAGGTATGATACACAGAACCACTGCTCACCCAAAATGGGCCATCATTACTGTGATTTGGGTGGACAGATAGCAGAAAAAGGGATTTTTCTTCCTGGCCTTTTATAAAAAGCTGAAGAGAAATGAAAAATATTGTGATAAGCAGCAACAAATGTTAGAGTAAATGAGCAGAGGAAGGTTTAATTTGGAGAATTACCTCTGATCCTTTTGATGAAGTCACAGATATTTTTCTGTCACTCATCCTCTAGTATCCCCCCAACAAAAAGAACAGACGTTTACTGCATTTTCTATGCTCTATAAAGCAAAAATAGAGATTTGGGATTTTTTTTCTACACTGAGTATAGAAAACTGATGAGGCTGCAGCTGGAATCTCTTGGCAGAAAAGCATTTGTCAGTCACAGCCTCCTGGGCCATCTAAGCAAGTCGGTAAGTAAGCAAGCAAGCGAGCCAGTCATGGAAGTATCATCCCTCATTCCAACCAGCAATAATAGACTGGCATGTGGACCACATCCCATCATCCTGAGTATAAAAAACCTAATGATACCCGTGGAAGTCACCTTCTTTTTGTTATTTTCTTAGTACATAGTTATGAGTGGGGCTTAGATATTCCCCATTCATACTGAGATTTTCACATGGGAACCCAAGACATCATCCCTGTTTTCTGTTGTTTGGTACTGAGTTATTTACTGTGATATATTCCTGAGAACTTTAACAGGAAAGAACAGTAGCTGACATCTGGCAGAAATATAGACAGTTATGTAGATTATAAACAGAATGATCTACCACTTTTAGCAAATATATACCAGAACAAAAGGCATTAAGTAGTAGCCTAACTGGCAAAACATAGATGGCAGGAAGAGATCAAAGAAATCCTGCTCTTTGCTATATGAATAGAATAGGTGAAATTACTATACAAGGAAGAGTCTTATATAAAATTAGCATTGATATGTTTATCCTTGTTTTGAATACAGCTT
Organism: Nycticryphes semicollaris; assembly: GCA_013400055.1. Classification (NCBI taxonomy): domain Eukaryota; kingdom Metazoa; phylum Chordata; class Aves; order Charadriiformes; family Rostratulidae; genus Nycticryphes; species Nycticryphes semicollaris. Next base: position 1,139,982 of record VXBJ01005728.1, on the reverse strand, counting down.
TGTTTGAACTGAGAAAAAATCATAAAGCAGCCAACAGTGCTCAAGAGTGGGTATCCTTTATTGCTGTATTATGTTTTCAGGAAAGATTGATTTCCACCCTCTCCTTTTCTTACCCCCTGCCATTAAACATAAAGGTTTCTTCTATTAACACATTTTTAGTCATTTGAAAGCATTGAATAGAAACATTATGTAGAAGTTTGGGCTAAAATAGATTGAGAAAAACATCTCCTTCTTGAAAAGCACATTAAAAAGCACATTTTAATAGAGCGCTATATGCTCTATTAAAAAACAAATGAAAAAAGAAACTGAAAGCTAATGTTTTCAGAACATTAAGAGCAGATAAGCTATATTTAGGCAGCTGTGAGGTCCTTCAGGGGTGGCAGAGACTGCAGTGCTGATGGGTTTGCACAGTCCTGCAGCCACCTCAGGGCACAGGACCAGCAACACGTGCTGCAGTAAGAAGTGCCAACGGGGGTGAGGCCTCCAGCCCCCACGACTCTTCTGGGAAACCCTTCGTGGGACTCCCTCATTTTTTTCTCTGCCAAATATATATAATTTTTAAGGTCCTGTTTATGAGTTGAGCTGTCCAAAATCAAGAATTTTGTGAGTATCCCACTAAAATACACAAATATCACAGGACTGTCTTAATTCCTCTCTCCCAGGTAGTTCCCGGGTAAGATTTCTTTACCTACTTTTTTTTCTGAATATCATCAGAGTAAAGCCAGCTGTTAGAACAACAGGACCATCTCAGCCCAGAAACTGCAGCCGGGGTGACTAAACCCATACGACTTTCATTAGACAAGACTTGTTACAGTAGCAGCTGTAATCAAATGGATGCTATGACTTGATACCCAAAGGCTGCATTTCAAACACCAGCAACCACTTCTGCTGCTCTTATAGCACTGACACATTGGCACTTAATAAAAGCTCCTGTTGGAACAAGATATTACTGCTGTTTGGCTGTGCCTTTGTGCCAGAGTGGTGCTGTAGGACCAGTGAAACCAATTATGTGTGGATCAATGGAGGATCCAGCCTAAACTGCTGGCAAATAAGGTTTTGAACAAAATGAATTTTGTACTGAAGTGCGTATGATATATTGATATATATTGACTGATTTTGTACTGAAGTAGCTATGATGCATATATATCCTGTTTAAGCCTGAGTAAGCTATAACCTGCCACAAAGGGTCAGAATGGGTAACGTAGGGCCATGAATTCTTCAGCGTGGTTCACTGGAATATCTATGTCAATCTCTCAGTTGGCTAAGCTCTAGTTCTGACTTAGTTTTTCTGGGTGAAATTGTTTCATGACAGGAGTTGTGAAATTGTTAAGAGCAGTGGAGTGAAAGAGTCCAGTTAACACTATTCTCCCTCAGTCAAAACTAAGGAGCATACTAGAAACTTTGCTTAAAAAAAGATCCAGATCAAACATTAAAATCATGAGAATGTGATAAAATCACTTCAGTATGTTTGACAGCAAGTCATGAAGACAATAAATACCTGGCCTTCTACAATTTAAGATTGACGAGGTTTTATTTCTTTACTTTGAAGGATCTTATTTTAGATCGCCTTAAAACCCATATATGTGGGGTTTTGCCATATGAAGGAAGGTCACCTCACCAAAAATATGAAGGTGTAAAACCGACAATCCCATTTCTGAGTGCCACATGAACAGCTGATAAGATGAGTGGGTTCTGTTTTAGTGGTTCTTATGTCTGCTGTATGAGGATTTCATTAATGAAATAAAAAAAAAAAAACAATTAGCTTCTCCATATTTTCCTAATAGGCAAAGTATAAAAAAAAAAAAAGCAAGTTGGATGATGCATCACAGAATGCATTTGATAATTTGGAGTAGGGACACACTGAATCAATTCTATAGTCTACCTAACCCAGCATGGTAGTACTTGTAAAAGGCAGGTATTATGGTTTGAGTAGGCAGTGAAACGGCCAGTTCTAGAATAATATACCCAAGGGAAAGTCCCTTCCTAATTTCTTTCAACAGATAGTTGCCTTCTGTTTGGAAGCGGCAGACTTCAGATAGCTTTCAAGATCCTGGGATTTGCTGTTCATTTAATTATCCTACTATCCGCATGATTTATGTATAAAGAACAACCGACTCTTAATTGTGCTGTGTTCCATGGGTCAGTAAAAATGATATGTGCCACTAAGTTTTATCAACAGCTGTTTAGACATTTTCTATCACTTGTGACAAAATATACCAAGACACTGAAGCATTTCACAAAAATGTCAATATTGTATTTTTAAAAAGTGAGATATTTTGGTCTCATAAGAACTTTTATGCCTTTCTTTTCAGATACTTAAGTGGTTTTAATTTTATTTTAACCATATTATACAATACAAACCAAACAAAAATAAGGACTTAACTAGTACTTGTTACGTTTTTCAAAATGTGATAAGAAATACCCAAATCTCCTCTTGCACAAAATCAGAATTTTTGCCGCAGGACAGATAAGTTTCTTGCTATCACATGTTTTATAGTAAGGCCTATAAGCCAGCCCTAATTTACAGGGACCTATATATGTCTATGTAACCCACTTCAGGTGTTGAATTACATGAACTCAGCTGATGACAGCCTCCTTAGGCTCCCTGTGTAATAGATTCCTTCCGAGGGACATTGAGAGCTGGTCCTTGAAAGTAGATTGTGTAAGTATCTTCTAAAGAAACTGGTTGTGGCCTCCACCCCACAAAAAGCCTTACAGTCTATGGAAGAGAATTCTGGACAGTATGTTCTGTAAAAATAGTTAAATCTTAGCATATTATAAGGTCTCTGGAAACTTTCTTCTTTCTTATCTCTAGCTATGTAAGTTTGCTAACCTTTTTTTTTCTTTTTACTGCAGAGGTCTTTTAGTCCTTGGCTGCCAGCCACAGTAAAACAGCTGAACATCTTGGTTATCAACAACTTCAGCTGCACTTCCACCCTAGAAATAATTTCTTTCCTGATTCAGGTGGCAATTGAGCTACAGAATAGCAGGAAAATAATAAAATAACTTGTGCTTCCAAAAGAGTAGAAAACTTGTGACAGTCACGCTGCAGCAAGAACTCTGACCTGAAGTGTGAAGTTTTGCACTTCAGTTTTAAAACCAAAAAGGCTTAGAAGGCACCCAATTAAGTTCACAGTCTTTATACAAAATCATATCTTTAACCTCCTGATGCCATCTTCCTGTGTTAGCGGTGGCAGCAAAATTGATCAGTATACAGCTTCCTTTTAGTAAAAATTAATGTGACATCAGAATGACTATATCAAAAGTTATTAATGAAATGTAAATCTTTTGAGAAAAAATTGTTCCATTGTCAAAGCTGAGAGCAACACATTAACTTGAACTAAAAGAAGCTTCATCAAAAGAAGTGTGGCCAGCAGGTCAAGGGAGGTGATTCTCCCTCTCTACTCTGCTCTGGTGAGACCCTGCCTGGAGTACTGCATCCAGCTCTGGAGCACGCAGTATTAGGAGGACACAGATCTGTTGGAGCAAATCCAGAGGATGGCCTTGAAGATGATCAGAGGGCTGGAGCACCTCTGTTACGAAGACAGGGTGAGACAGTTGGGGTTGTTCAACCTGGAGAAGAAGAGGCCCCGGGGAGACCTTATAGCAGCCTTCCAGTGCCTAAAGAAGATTACAGGAGAGATGGGAAGGGATTCTTTATGAGGGTGTGTAGTGATAGGAGGAGAGGTAACAGTTTTAAACTGAAAGAGAGGACATTAAGGTTAGATCTTAGGAAGAAATTCTTTACTCTGTGAGGGTGGTGAGGCACAGGAACAGGTTAACCAGAGACGTCGTGGATGCCCCATCCCTGGAGGTGTTGAAAGCCAGGCTGGATGGGGCTTTGAGCAACCTGCCCATGGCAGGGGGGTTGGAACTCAATGATCTTTAAGGTCCCTTTTAACTCTAACCATTCTATGATTCCGTGGTCCTATAAATGCAAGTACAACTGTATATTTGGTATTAAATTCACAGCTTATTCATCACCTCCAGGAATTCCTGTCTTTTGAAATGTGGCATTAATAATACACGTCCCAGATCAGCAGGTGTGTCCTACAAAAGTATTATCCTCCAGCACCCCCAAGCCCAAATCATTAGTGCTTTTAAAGAAAGAGGATGAAGAACTAAGGAAGAAGTGGCATCACAAACTCTCCCCCAAGATTAAACTAAAATGGAATGTAATTTTTAGTAATATATCCATGACTTTGGTAGCTTTTTCAAACCCCAGAGTTTCAAATTCTGCTTAAAATAGCTATACAAATTCTGTTTAAAATTATGTACGAATATTACCTCTGAAGAGCAAATGCCAGCTTCTAAAAAATTATATAATTGCCAGACTTTTGTGGTTTTAATTTCAAAATTATGGCCTTTATAAATAAAGAAGAAAGGCTGGTCCCTGCTGTGTAAATGTTTAATTTCCTTTGTTAATTTGAGATTAATTAAGAAGAGAATATCAATAACAATTAGAAATCTTTATGCTGTTTTGAACAAGATTCACTGGCATCTATTCCACACAGCTGTTTTCTCAAAAAAGCTTTGCTAGCATATGTAGACATTTCTCATTATTTCTGTTAAAACAGAATGTTGGTATATGACTGCTCCTAAAGGACACAGTTTTAACAGCAATTAATTCATTTATCTTTCTGATACAACCACTGCTTGTAAAAGTGTATTCAGATATGCTCTAAAAGGACTAGACAGTTTGGTCAAGTACCCCTAACTTCAATTTATCAAATAACCAATTTTATCTACAGAAAAATTACTTATTTTCTTAATGGATGAATTTTCATCATTTATCTTGAAGTTTCAAAGTTCAGGTTTGGATACCAAATTCTGTGTAGCCTAAATAGGCATTTAGCTTCATAATTTTTTACTAAGGAATGAAGAAACGTAGGATGACTACAGACTCCTGGTATCACTGAGGACAGACACCTGCTCTTAAAGGGTAATGTTCATCACATCAAAATTTAGTCATCTATGGATAGTTTTCTACCCTAAGTTTCCTTGTAGCAAAGAGATTAACTCCCCCAGTTTAGACACCTACCTTAGTCTCCGACTGAGACACAAATTATCTCTGGCCATAGAAGGATTATTAAGTTTCAGAAGTTTGATTAAGGAGATTTCTTTTTTCCCTTACATCAAATGTCTTAGGGCCCTCTTCAGCATCTGGCCCGTGACAAAGGCATTAAGGAGATGGCATCATAATTAGAAAACAGGCGGGTAAGAGAGAAAAGGGCTGGAGAAATGGAAACAGTAGATACAACTCTGTATGGATAAATAGTGTCTGTACTGAAAATAGGCCAATAAACACACCAACTAATACAGACTCAAACAAACAACACACCAAGCATATAAGGCATTTCCCTTACAAGCTTTGTGGGCCTGAAAGAATGCCCATTTTTTCAACTTCTTTAGTTGTCCTAATAAAATATATTCCCTCTATAAACTTTTCCTCTTACCTCCTTAATCTGCGAGTGCTGTAAGGAGAACACGGAAAATATATGATTCTTTATAAATCTTTAATTTTTTTTTCACTTTTCCCTGTGTTATTTTATGTAATAGCTCTAAATATAACAGTTATCAAGACAAGATTTTGATCTCTTGGGATCTGCAGAAATTTCATTTTATGTTTTACAAGCACAATAACCTTAATCTTGGTGTATTCTGGTTTCGACCCTTCTGCTTATCTAAAATTGTCTCTCTGTTTACAACTGCAAAATACATAGTTCATTTTCCAGCAAGTGTAGAAGTAGTCACACCAAGCAACCTGTAACCCTTCAGCTACTCTCCCTAAATTCCCTTTGCAGAAGTCAAGTGGCTGCTCCAGAGGATAAATTCAGAGCACTGCGTTGCTTTTCTAATTTACATCAGAAATGTAAACCTGAACATAAAGCGAGCCTAAGGAGATTAGCTAGTAAGAAACCTTAAGTAGATGCCCAAAACTGGGTAGTGTGAATGTTCTTGCAGTTATTAAATAGGTCATATGAACAGCTTGGAATACCATTAGGAAAGAAGTTTCAGTATACAGTCTAATTTGTAGTGGCTATGCTGTAAAGCAGTAAAGCTATGGCACAGACTATTTAATAACCTTATAATATTAAGCCATCTGATGTATCTGGGGGAAAAGCAGACTAATTTTTGAGCCAATAAACTCTTCAAATATGTTGAAATTGCAAAGCTTCTTTGGGTGGAAGCCACTTACAGAAATTCAAGGGAAGCCTGAGAAAGCCAGAGGAAGAGAATAAAATAAAGGGTAACTGCCTATATAGAAACCATGTCTAGCTCAGGAAATCCCAGAGCTTCAGGTGGTTGAAAGCTGGGAGAACATTCAGGAAAATAAGATATACGCTTGCCCTGTTCTTATAGTTCCCCTTTGGCATTTGCTCTTGGCCACTGCCAGAAACGGGATACTGTGCTAAGCAGACCTTGGTCTGACCTAGAGCAGCCACTGCTATGGACATATTTATGTTTTTATGAAAGAAAAAAAAATAGTGTCATTAAATAATAAAAAAGACACTAGATGCATTTCACAGTTGAAAAGCATTTTCCAAGTGATATTTCAGAGAATCCCTTTGTCTCTGCATGCATATAACATTGATGGTTCTTCATTCTTTGAAATAAATTACTTTTTGCTGTATCTCAAGAAATACCTAACTACTAAAACCCAATAGATTTAGTTCATGAGATATATTAATGAAAGGCATAACAATTTCTAATGAGGGACAGATATTTCGAACTCATGTTTACTAATAGGTACTTCAAAGTCTTTAGTATGCATCCTCACTCTAATTTAGCTTGCTAGTTCTCTAAAATATGTGTGAGATGAAAGCAAAGCTAATCCACAATCCCCTCCCCTTCCTGGTTATCCATGCAGCCCCAATACAATGCCTTCTTGATTGGAAGTGAATCAGGTACAGGGTGCAAGGAGAAGCCACCAATAGAGAAGATGCAGATTACTATTGTTTTAGTTGGGAATGGAACATCCTCTCGAGCCTAATCTATGCAGTGCTATCAGGTGCTAAAATATGCTCTCTGCCAGTACAGCAGCAAACAAACAGGGTCTTTATTGTACTGCTCCGAAGTATCTCAGATTCACTTGTGGTCACACACTGTTACAAGAGGAATGTGAAACAACAACATCACAGCCCTGGTGACCACATTCACAAGAGTTACCTGTCAAGAGGACAGCGGACGTGCTTCATTGAAAGGCACGGATGAGAGCTCATTTCCTTGTTTTGTCTTGTTTGCAGAAAACAGGACCATTTGAGGGGACTGCAGTTGAAGAGAGAGAGAGAGGGTAGAGAACTCTCTGTTTCTTAAATTGAGACCTGATAACATTAATAGTATTTTAATGCATGATCAAAACGATCAAAACACAAGACACCACTAGACAATGTTGGTGAATTACCCTCTGATCCATAGTTTAGCCTAGCTGAGAGCTCTGTAATGATTGCCTTATATCTCCACATAAACACAGTGCTACCTGACAGATATATTGAAGGCCTTCAAGGACTGTGAACTGGAGAAACTACTACCACAGCTGTGCTCAGTGATATTAACTATGGGTCTGGCATGACAACTTTATCACCTTCTCTTTCTATCTGTTTCCTTACTGAAATTTCAGGGTGATTTTTAAAAAAAAACAAAACATGAAGCCATGCTTGAAGCACAGAAAAGCGCTGTCTTTGCACTGATTGTGCTCAACCTCAGAAAATCACTAGGAGAAAACAACTGGGAGAATAATTCCTCTTTAGGAACCATTAGCTACTGTGAACCCTAATAGAAACCACCTGGCCCAAAAAGTCCTCCTACCTCCAGATACTACCTTCAGAGGAAGAGGGACTGTAGGCTTGGGTCACAGATGTTTAAGCAATGTCTTTGTTGCTGTAAGCATTATTAATATCCACTTGCTATACTGTCATGAAATCTGTCTGGAGACTTGGCTTAATAGCTTTTTCTGTAATGCACATGAATTAGAGCAAAAACTGAATTGTCTTACAAAGGGATATTGAAGAAAGATTGTGCCTCTTCAGGCTGGAGAGGAGAAGGCTGAGAGGGATATGATTGAGATATTCTTGAAGACAGTAGCTAAGGTGCACGTGACAAAGGTGAAATTGTAAATCACCAGCTCTGCAGTAATAGAAAGAGAAGAAACTGACTGTAACTATTAGAAAATGGGTTTAAAAGAGACAAACTATTTCTTTGCACAGCAGATAGTAAACTTTGGAAATTTGTTGCCATGGGAGGCAGTAGAAGCAGGCAGTCACAGTATATTCGAAAAGTGTTTAGGCAAATTTGTAGGAAACAGATCCATAAACATGTTCTGAGGGGAACAGGCAGAGACATGCCCCCAGACATCCTCCATGCAATGACCATGGTTGTTGGGAAGTGTGAGGGGCAAAGCACCACGGGATGCGGCTGGGCTTGCAGGCCATTCTCCAAGCAGCAACTCCTGCTGCCTCATCGGATGTGGACTGCAGAGACAGATCGTGCTCAGACCCTGCAAGACTTTCCTCCTCATGCTATGTCATGAGGACTGAATAGGAAGTTCCTTGGTCACTGACTCCTCCTTCCTCTCAGTTAAACCATGAGTCTTAGACATATAGAAAAAGTTTTCTATCCATCAGCCATTTTCCCTTCTATGCGGCCCTCAGAAGAGGATACACTCGTGCTTAATCTTAAAACACCAGAAGGAGTTCTGTTGATTTCAGTGAGATCAGTCTCATGGGCTTGAAGTTTAGCACATGTGTACGTGAAGTACCTGGCATCCAATGCTTCTGTGAAACAGAGAGAGCATCAGAATTCACGTTAGAAAGATAACAGATAATAATACAATGAATGAACAAATCAAAATATCACAAATTGCTTCCTATTACAAATAGTCCACCACTTCCTTAATTGATGTCTCTCCTTTTCTTCCATTTTTATCTTCATTTCTTATTGAAGTAAGTGAAAGCTCGCCCCTGTGTTTCTGTCCTCTCTCTCCTTTTCTTTCTGACCTTTCAGTCATCCTTTCTCTAATCATACCAGCATAGTTACAGGGCTGAAGGAACTAAGGCCTTAAGTGGAACATGTAGTGCTTTGAAGAATTTCCACAGGGCCTCTGGATCTCCGTCAATGAAGAAAGTACATAGAAATTCTTACTGTTCTAAAGGTGCTCATTGCGGTGCTTGGAAATGCAGGCTCCAAGTACAAGTACTGAAGTCCAGAACACACAGGGGATAAAGGTGCGTTGCCAAGCTCAGCAGCAACATGGTAGTTTTTTTGTCATCACTTTTTGATTGCCCTTTCTAAGTTTTAAAGTTACTGATATTTCATTCAGACTGCTAGAGACTGAAATGTCTTTCAAATGTGCCTCATAGGATGTGGGCATGGATCCACCCAGCGTCCTGCCTTTGAAAAGGAGTGAGCAGCAAAGGCTTTAAATAATAGCGAAAGAAACCCCAATTACTAATGTGTATACTCTAGACAGAGTTTCCACTTGAACCCTTAAATGGGAGGTAGTATACGGCAAGGTTTGCATCCCTTGTAGAGAAACATGATCATACTTTCTGTATAAACATCTGATCCTTTTCATTTTTTGACATATAGGAACAAAAAGATGAAGAGAAAGTAATGATTTCTCACATTGTCTAGCTAAGATCTGCTGAGTGATAAAATAAGCAGGAAGGTGGAAGGAGAAGACATGCATGCCTGCTGTTAAAGAAAAGCCTATTTGCACATAATGCTCTGGAGAAATTATTGAACATTTCATCCCCACAAAATGCAAGCCCTGTCACTCTGCCAGGGTCAGTGAGACCTGGGCTAATCCACTCAGTCAGTTCTAGTTATGCAAGTTAAACGGTTTAGTGGTCGCTTTAATTAGGAACCTCATTTTGTTTACAAACTCTCAAAAAATTGTAGCAAAGAATGTTCCAGGTCCATTTTTACCAGCCCCAGTCCTTGTTCTAACCCTCACCCCTCCAAAAAGGGTTCCTTTTCTTCCTTCCATCCACGCCTGGCAAGCTGCCAGAAACACATTCCAGAGGGTAACCAATACAGGCATCCCAGCTTAAAAGTGAGCTGTAGCACAAAGCACCTCTTCCCCGAGAATCCAGTGTAGTCCAAGGACAAGGCAGGCTAAGAAATTATTGGCACTGTAAAGAACACAACAGGAATTTAAATTGAAGAACAATAAAAAAAAATTATTCACATTTTCCTGCATCTGTTAACAACATCACTGCAAATGTTTCCATTGTGACATCAACCGTCTTTCACATAATACTCCTTTCTCATTCTTATCTCACAAACATATCCACACCTTCTTCCATGCTGCTCTTTCTAGCAGATAGGAATGACCTTCCATCATCTATTTGTCCAGTTTGGCCCTTACCTGACACAAAGGAACCGACCAAAGGAACTTTTTTACAACATTGCTGCACTAAAGTTCTGTGTATACTGAGGACAGAAACTCAGCAAACGAGTCAAACACTAAGAGGATCAAACCCAATCCTATTTCCATATCACAGCCTCATCCCCGCTGCTCGACTCTCTTTTTCCTGAGGTTGTTTCTTCTACCATTTGTACCACTGTACACTGCCAGTAATTGAATGAAGTCCAAGGGGCTCAGAGCCCTGCTGCTGTGAATGGATATATATAATCACCCTCGACAGAGCCTTGTTTTCTCCAGCTGTATGTTCATCCCTTGCCTCATTTGCCTGTCAAGCTCATCATTTAGTGCATTGCATTCAGTGCATGCATTCAGTGGAGCTGGGATCATCTTCCACGCACCCCATGGACTCGTGTAGCACGTTTGTAAGTGCTGTCATCAGCAAACAGCAGTAAAAAGTAGCACCTCTCACTTTAGATGTGGGTATACAGAGCCAATTCAATAATTCTCAGAATCACTGAATTTTGCTGCCAGGAAATAGACAACAAAGCCATGACCATCTCTGTTATAGGAAGCTGGAGAGGGATCACAACTAGAAGAGGCAAGAGGAGCCCTGAAGACTTCAGCCAGCTATTCTGCTTCTGCAAGGGACCTTCTGCTGCTACTGCCCCGTGGACATGAAACCCTCTCTTGGGTAGATGAGCAGCAACTGCTTCCAGCTTGGTCTTCTACAGGTCCAGTACAAGCAAAGAAAACATTGCATATACAGTCACTCTACTGACTTAGCAGTCACCTGCCTTGTCTTTACCTAGAGCTTGCTCTAGCTATACAGCTTTTTTCAAAGTACATGAAGGAGATGGCTTTGACTTTCCACTTATTTGAACAAAGCCTGTAGAGAAATAGGGGGTTTCAATGGTAATTTGTTTTACTAATTTAGATACAGCTAATTCTCCAGAACCCATACTTTTCAGGAACCCTCAGGAAAGTGATAAACAAGAGGAAAACATCAGAGTTTTCACTTTCAGAGATCCTACCAAACATTCCTGCTCTGGCAGGGGGATTGGACTACATGATCTTTTCAAGGTCCTTTCCAATCCCTGATATTCTGTGATTCTGTGATTCCAAGGTGATCTGAAGTGGACCAGAAGGTTACCATATTCAGGTTGGAAAGCTGTCTTGCTAAAGTAGGACTTTGAAGAGTTGCAACGAAAGTAACCTTGTGACCTGACCAAGTGCTCTGCCAAGGGAGGCAACTGCACTCAGCATTGCACCAGGTGGCCATGATTAAGTGACCAGCCGAAGTGCAGTTTTGACCAATTAATACCATCATCAGCCATGCAATTTTGTAGTTTGTAAACATGTCTAATGAATTAAAAAAATGGCCCTGCAAGATGTACTGAAACCCAAAGGAAAATATGACAAAATTTGGGCCGCAGCAGGACCAGACATCCTGTTCAGAGAAGTTGTTCTTCTGTGCAGCTTCCTTTCCCCACTTCCTCTTGGCTCCTAGTCCTGTCCTCAGGTCATTAGACCACATCACTTCCCTGTTGTTAGCAGGTTATAACTACTGAGACAGATAGGTACTGACATGATTCTGACAGCAGCTTGATAGCAAGAGGTCTACGTTATCAGCTATATCACTTGCCTAAATGCTCACAGAGATTTGCCAAGTCCCCCTTGCTGCTAAGTACCAGTTGCAAATTTATACCTCCCTTTCTGCAAGCCTAAAAGGTTTTTCCCAGTTAATATTCCCACAGCCTTGTGATTTTTCCTACATGGCTGAAGCACAACACCGCACAGAGCACATGCAGATCTGGCCACCCACAAAAAGTATTTAGTCAGTCTAGGTTTTATTTTTTTGAAGTACATTTTAAAAATGCAGACAAATAATGTAATTTGTTTTATCACTGGTTAATATGGGATTCTTAAATCAAAGCACTGATGATCAATACTGAAGCACCAAACTCTTAACTTATTGATTATGTTTGCACAGAATTCACTCAGAGGTTAACCACGCTGGCTCCCCACATCTCCCCTTTGCTGAACCTAGATGTAGCTTGCACAGAGTGGAGAGTGTCTTCCTAACACATTCTTGTTTTTTAAGCTCATTAATCCAATGTAAATCCATGTTGGCAAGTGCTAGACAGTTTGGTGGTGATGTATCCTGGGAGAAAAAGGCTTCTCAATGTGAGCTGGGTTTTTTAGCATATACTACAAAGAAACGTGCTCTCATTTCTGTCACATGGAAAAGCACCAATGAACTGATCCTGTCAGGTGTTCTCAGATCTCTTTGTAAATTCTCTTGAATTATTTAATTTTTTTCCTCACAACAGAAAATATTCTTTTTAAAATTGAAAACAATAACAACATCAACAAAACTATCAACAATAAACCATGATTTTCTGGCAAACCTCTGTGTACAATGAAGAGAAAAATGCAGGAACAGATTTCAGAGGACATGGTTTGAACACAGCATCTTAATTTGCAGGAGAAGTCCAATCAGCAAGTCAGCATTGAGGAGACTGAAGAGGTGAAGATGTAATCTGTGTGTTAAAATCAGGCTCTTGGCAAACTCTTTTCAGTATCTTCTTCTCTAAGAACATGCTCTGTAATTCCCAGTAAGGATGTGGTCATCAGTTTGGGGTAGTGAGAGAAGATTTCTGCAAAACCTGTGGGAATGAAGGATTTGAGTGAAAAGGAGGAAGAGGTCAGGAATGGCCATTCAGCAGTACTCAGCTGTGCCAGTCAAGGCAAGGAAGGGAAAGGAAGAATAAAGATTTCTGCCAGGTCTTAGCCTGCATTCATAAAGGGCTTCTGGGGAGAACCTGCTTGTCTTAGTGGGCAGTACAGCTTTCTGGAACAGGTTTGCTGGGTGATCAGTTGAGGACAAGGGAGGAAAGTAGGAATTTGCAGCCTTACAGACTGCACTCAGTAGGTGTACGTGCTGACTGTGTTGGCTTTACTGCCCCTGTCACATTTTTGAGACCATGCATATGACATTGGTTTCTACCACATGCAATATTACCCCAGCACCTATGTTTTCACTTTGTGTTAGCAGCATTCAGCACCACAGTGCTTAAGGGCCACAAGAAAGAAGAATGTGGCAGTCAACCAACACTACAGCTGATACTAGGATCCTGGCTTAATGCTGGATGAAGGTAACCATAAAAAAAAATATTGAAAATCTCAGCAATCTCACAGCCTGGCTATGTTAAGAGTCACCAGTCTCCTCAGTCACACAACATCAGTTCACAGGCCTCTTCTGTAGCCACAGAGAGCCTCTTTTCACACACGGCGTAGTCACTTTGCAAACGTTGGTTCAGGTGTCCCTCCAATGCTGTCAGGGAGAGAAGAGCTCTGTCTGATGATGTTCCATGCATCACGTTACCCCTCCTGCTCCCCAGATTTCCCACCTGAGCAATATCAGGCATTCTTAGTTTCTGTATCCAATAATATCTTATTGAAGGTTGGCCTATCGAGCGGTTGTATGAATACTGTTCATCCCTTCCAGGTGATGACCTAGATGATTTTTAAGATACAAGTAAATTACAGATTTCATTTCAGAAACTGCCCAAGCTTAAAAAGAGATGTTGAAAATGATCTGCAGTATCCTGAGCCACATTGCTGCTCTCTCACTCTCTATAGATTAAACTTATCTTTTTTCCTGGAGGTGGGGCAAGGCCCCTATTCCCAGAAGGCATTTGCCTCCTAAGGGAAAGTTGTTTCCTTAGATGTTACACTTAATGAGTGGAAGAAGCAGACAGAGAGAGCTGTACAGAACAGGGACTGGCAGTCCTGCGAAGCATGAGCAGAGCTAATTGTGTGAAGAAATAGCTGTGGCTCCCCAAGGAGGAGAAAGATGGAGGGGAAAAGAAGGGAGGGCAAGTGAAGCCCAAGTCAGATAAAGATCTCTTTCCCTCTTTCTTCTTGTTGGCTGCAACTGGGTCTCACCCACTCTCCGCCTTGAAACTGTCAGCAAGCCAACGCCTGGCACAACGGCCAAGTAATTACTGATGACATGTGAGCGGTATTTTTTCCAGATTGGCTTTCCTGCCTTTCTGCAAGAAAAATAAATGAAAAGCTGTACCCCAACAAACATGACAGGAAAAATAACAATACTTGTATGGGACTGATACTGGAAACGTGCTGCTCCTCCAGCTGCAGGCTGGAGAGAACTGCTACCACCCTCGCCCGCCGCTGTCTCAGCAAGGAAGGGAAAGATTGAAGGCAGGATGGGAGAAGGAATCTTTCCAAAGGTCAGCACATCTCTTTTAGTCAAAGCCCAATGAACACTCCAAAAACAGGGAGAAGACAGCGATATAGGAGTTACCGGGCACAGCTGTAACCAAGACTGACACAGGACAGCTTGTATTTTATTTACTGGAAAGAAAAACAACTGTGTTGTTCAATCCTCCCCTTTTTACCCGAGTTATATGACTCATCCCCTCATCCGTTACAGATTAATAAGATGGTCATGCCAGTGGGTCCCCCAAATGATGATTTCTACAAGTCTTGTCTCAGCTATCAAGCTCTTCATTTTAAGAGGGGAAGATGAATTCTAAAATTCCATCCCGTATCACAGAACTGACCTTAGTGTTTTGTACAGCTCTATCCTGCAAATGCTATCTGCTGGCTTATCAATATGCTGTCTTATTCCATCTCACAACATTGGGAGCAGAGATCCCACCGCCTGAAATCTATGTCCTCAAATAAGATCTAATTTCTACTCCAAAAAGTACCTTTTCTTTATTGCCACATAAAACTTTTATTCTGTAAATGTCAGAGGGAGACACAGAGACATTCACCTGCTGCAGCCCGTGAGATGTTCATAATCTCTCTCTCTGTGGACAACACAAAGAGAAGTACACCCATTTGGTGGATGAATGGATAATTTGGAGGTCTCGTGGTCTTTTCTTGCACTATACGGACCTTGTTTCTCTTCCCTTCATACCTACAGGTCATAGATTCAGTAGGGCAGTCTGGGAAAAGGCTGCTTGGATTATATAGTTAAGCTTCCTGGGATATATGCTTATTAGAATTCCATTCAATTCAGGAGAAAGAAAATCCAAACAGTAAGTCATAGCATTGTGTAGCTCAATGAACAAATAAAGGAATTAGGATAAGGTTTGCCGCAGGCAAATTAATTGATTAATGACAATAAAGAAAAAACCCCTCTTTTTTAAACTACAAAAACTCAAAGAGCGAAAAAGAAAATACTACAAACAGTCACTCTGTTACAGCTAATGATAATTCTGCAGAACTGTCGATTCTAAATCCCTGTTCCATATGCTTCTCACTAGAATGCATTTCCATTTTCAGGGTAGGATTTTCATTCTATTCAAAAGTGAACTTCTTCAGTTACATTTTTGCTAAGTTCTTATGAAATAATTTCAACTATTTTAGAGTCAAGCAAGAATGAAAAATCCCATAAAAAAAATAATTCAAAATATCCTGCATGTGAAAGCCTCAAATTCAGGGCTTAGTCCTCCAAACGAGACCAACCAGCCAAAATGCCTGTGAGAATTAATGGGACATCTCGTCCCAAAAATGTCCTGGTAAAACTTTATAATAGTTTATATTTCCTTGAAAAACTGATGCAAAATCTGGGCTTGCTCCTACAGGAGCAAGTTATCAAAATAGCATGCTTTAAGATGATTTAAACTAACCCATTGTCCCTAACACCACAATAGAGCAGAGCACACGGAGCTGCTGTTCCTCAGCTGAGGGATAATAACTTCCTGCTTGGGGATGGTGACTCCTTTAAATGCATTAACTCATTCACTTTCAGTCATGTCCCTGTATCTGTGAGCAACTCACCAGCGGGTGTTACCTGTGGAGCACTGGCATTTACCTGGCTCTGCTCCCCCAAAATCTCACCCCATCTTTCACCTGGTTCAAGTCTCTGACTCTTGCTCCTGACGGATTGGCCAATCGTCACTACCCAAACATCTAAGCTGCCTCTGAAGCTGCCCCTAAAGTTGGCCCACAAATTGCTGAGTGACAAAATATGAACCAGAACTCAGCATGTGATCAGTAACAGACTTTACTCTGTACATGGCCATGTAGCAGAACAGGGTTAATATGGCCAGCAAGGCCAGCTATGGATAACAAGCACCACAGAGTCTTTAAAATGAGAAGACAACTAGATGTTGTACACATGAAAATACTCTGCCTTGCTTTTGTGTTTTTTTCCCTTTTTAAAATAAATTCCATGTGTACTTTTTTACAGTATTATAAAAACGCGCACAGAAATTTAAGAAAACAAATTGCAGAAGCAAACCTTTCTATAAGACACACTGCATTGCCCATGAGCAAACTTGGACCTTCTTCCTTCCACCCTCCTCTCGAAATGCTTTGACTCTCACAAAGCTGCACAGGAAAGACAGCAATCATTGCAGTGAAGTCATGAAACAATGAAATTACTCTTCAGAGTATTTGGACAGATCCTAAATCACAGAATGCATTTATAACATACTAACAGCAGACCAGTCAAAAACTGCCCCACAGCTACGTAAAACCCATGAATTTTACCCATTTACATTTCTCTTTCTTCTGCTCTGTGATCTGATGCAGCAGGGGTGTTTCTTGTCAGGTCCAGTTACGTGCACTGGGAAAGAAGCCACCTGGACACTTGGGAAGAAACAAGACTCGGAGATAGGTTGCTGGGTGCAGTGCTGGGGCGTGCACTTGGTGCAAGATGCAATTCATAACTCTTTCATCTTTAGCTCTAGAGCTCGTACTTGAAATATCCAGTGTAACCCCTAATGTGTCAGCCAGCCTAGCAGTAACTGTACACATCTGTTCTGGTAAGTAGACAGTATCTTAGGTGTTCTGGTGGGGGTTTTTTTTCACTCTTCCCCAGCACTGTTCAGGAAGAGTTCCACTGGCCCACACGATGCTAAATAAGCTGACTTTGGCTTTTGATACTTCAGCTCTGCAAATA
This sequence comes from Nycticryphes semicollaris, assembly GCA_013400055.1. Classification (NCBI taxonomy): domain Eukaryota; kingdom Metazoa; phylum Chordata; class Aves; order Charadriiformes; family Rostratulidae; genus Nycticryphes; species Nycticryphes semicollaris. The sequence continues at coordinate 1,122,673 of VXBJ01005728.1, read as the reverse complement.
GCTGGTACGTTTTTGAAATGGATGGTTCTTTTCTGGCATGCTCCTTGTTGCCCACTGCTTTTTCTTGCAAGAAAGAATAGGTGAATAAGGAGATATAAACAGGAATTTGCCCATAGTAAATAAAACCCCAGTCTCTCTGCTCCAGCCACAGCAAGTTTTTTCTACAGTCCCATTGAGTGCAGAGGTACCGGGATGCAGAGACAGTATCTCCAACACAATGATTAGATGTAGAAGCTTTCTGTATGGCAACTTGAAAGAATCAAAGGGGGATAAAGAAATAAACTGAGAAGTGTGTATGGTAGGGTCAATGTTATGTTTGCTTCATCATCTTCTACTTCTTCTTTTGACTTCTGTCAAAAGCCTTCCAAAGCCCTTGCTCTGCAAGCATTATGTCCTCTTTCCTGAGCCGTATTCCCTTGCACTGCAGCAAACTTTAAGTCATAAGAATATATGCAGGCTGGGTTTACACAAGATGTAGAAACCTCATTTGGAATTTTATTATGGTAAAGACTCAAATACTGCAGCTTTTCTCTATATATTTCCCTCTCTCCCCCCTCCAACCCTTATTTTCCCCTATTTTGTAGCGCTTGCAAGTCGGGTTTCAGGGTGTTAATAAAGTATGGAGCAGAATTTTGGAAGGTGTCCAACTTTTCACCCCACCCAGATGAATACCTGGAAGCACACTGTTACCATGGCTATCCTGCCCGGGCGAAATCCAGTGTGGCCTCGACTGGAACAAATGTTGAAAAGATGCCCTCTGAAGTAGGTAACCACAGGGCTGACACAGCAATATTTAGTGTACACTTTTACACCTTCCACGTAAATACTTAGATTTTACTCTCTAAATCCTTTAATGGTAGGCCCAGACAAGTCTTAGTGATGTCTCCTTTCAATGTACTTTATCTTGCTATTTTCTAAACTAATTTTGATTATTTTTTCAAAACTTAGGTATTGAGCAAGTTTGGGAGTTAGGATTTTGTACAGCTACCTCATACGTTAGCTGGTATCACCTATGCTGCCCAGAGTCTGGCAAACCAATATAAAGTGGTTTTCTCTGCCTGTCAGCACCAGAACTGGCTGAGGGTTTTGTAGAGCATAAAATGCTTCACATGTATGGGTTTGAGTTCAAAAAGCTTTCACCAAACCCAAGGCAGGAATCTGGTGGAACTCACCAACCGTTTCTACAAATTAATTTAGAGCCAGGGACGCTAATGTTTTCTTGGGCCCTTTGCTCCAGCTCCACCATCCTGCAGTGGGGGACTCTGTGCTTCTAAGGTCTGAGCTCTGAGTACAGCTCCTCGGCTCATTTATGCCCCAAAATCCCTCACTCCAAACCCCCTGTTTCAAGGCTTTCTTGTCCTGTACCGTGGAGTGAAGAGGCTGAGATTTCAGGTGCCCCCATCAACTACTAGTTGCCTCCTGGAGCCACTGTCAAGCCAATAGTTTCAGGGTGTCCCACCCCACTGAAAGCCACTTCCCCAGGGTTACTTATGTCCTCAGGAAAGCTGACAGAGTGGTCAGTGTCACAGCTGAGTGGCAGGAGAGGGGTGGCAGGAGGTAAGGAGGCTTTTCATGCCAAGCTGTTGGCCCTGTCAAGACACGCTGCTGTGATGTTGTGTGAAAAGTTTGGATGGAAAGCACAGCAGAAAAGAAGACTCACAAGCCAGCATACAAACCCAGCCCAAAGTGAAGGCCAGTGTTAACCCCAAAGCTTGCTTTCCCATGCGATCCGGCCCTCACCCAGGCCCCTTTGCACACCTGGGGAACTGCTGTAATTTTTGCACCCTCAAGCAAAAATGTCCAGTGTAATGCTGGACCCTGCTCTCAGAGCTGGGCAAAAGCCCTTCCTTTCTAGCTCCTCCTCACCACAAGCTGCCCAGAAAAGGCCTTGGGCAAGAAAGGCCTTTACTTCCCTCATTACCTTCCTCTGCTGTCTGCACCAGAGGACAAAGCCCTTCTCCTTCAGGGTGGTAGGGCTGGCTCATTCGTCCTCGGTGACAGATGGGGTTATATCTCTGGAGACAAGGTTCCTCCTGGCTCTTCCTCCATGACCACTGGCTCCAAGGAGTCCCTGCCATCAGCCTCCATGTGTCTGGCACAAAGTCTGGCTGTATTGATTTAGTAGCCTATTGTCCTGTGGGAAAAGTGCTTAGTGACAAATACCAGAACAAGATCAATAATGCACAGCTTCCAGTGTCTGTGTTAGAGCTTCAACATTGGGCCTCGGGCACCAGAAACACCTCGGTAGCATCACTGCAAGACAGGCATCAGTCTGGTGAATTGAATAGATCAATCTGGGAAACATCAGAAGGCCAAGGATACTCACTCTGCATGCACCTGGTGCCTGTTGAAATGTCATAAACCACCTGGATTGTAATACATTAAGACTCTTTGAAAACCTAAGAGTTCAAAGGCATGATTCTGATTTCAGATACAGGATTTTTCCTCTCCCGAGAAACCACTCATTTCAGTGCAGTTGCTCTTGGTTTTTAGAACTGCGAGCTGAAGCTCCAGCCCTTTAATTTTCAAAATGCCATCATCACACTGTCACCAACCCTAAGCCTGGAAACATCAGCAGATCATGACAGATGTGTCACATCCTCCTTCCCTTTTCTGGATCCCATTCCCTACAGCCCACTAATACAACCTACCACGGCACAAGCAAGTCCACAGCAGTGTGATGTATTCTTGTAAAACAAAATAGATGAGGTTTGAAGAACATAAACAGCAACGTACTAACCCCGTTCATCGTATGATCCCAGGCTCCAAACAAAAGGGCAAGGGTGGGGCTCACAGACCAGTCCAAGTGTCGGGTGGGTCCATGTTTTACGAAAGATAAGAACATATTCTATTAAAAAAAAAAAGTCTTTTGTACGGTTGCTCTTTGCGACCCTGAAGGGGGAAAAAATTATCTTCACACACAGACTGCAGTGGTGTGGGGCGGTGCAGGCACACACACGTACCCTTGCGCTGGGGTTGCCAGGCGCTGGGGATGTGTACGTTATTCACAAGTCAGCACTGCCAAGGGAATGTCCATGGAAACTCCATCGCCCCACAGCAGCACGCAACAGATTTGCTGTACAGTATATTTTTATCTTTTTTTTTAATTTTCTTTTTTTAACCGCTTTCTTTGGTTATTATTGTAAATGACATTTCTGGGATGCTGTCTTTTCCTGTTACCAGGATTCACAAGCACTGGACAGTTATGTGGATGGGAATATCCACCATAATAATTTTTGCATCAAGAAAACATAAGTATCTTCATGTTTTAAGGCATCACTATTCAAAGGCATCACTGTTCAAGTGATCTAATCAAGGTCCTGATCCACAGTGAGTCTGCTTTATTTGGACCTTGCCAGGGCCTCAGTTGTGGGGTGTCCAAGCTCGTCCCCAGCCCCCTGGGGAGATCTGGCCCCAGACCCCCCAAACCAGGTCTTCACCCCATGTCCTGTGCCCAGGTGAGACTGTATGGGAAACCCCAGCAGCAGTGCAGCGAGGAGCCTGGTTTTAAAGCGTAAGGTCAAGCCATCATTTTTAGCAACCTGAGGAAAGCTTCCTCTGGGGGCAGGTGCTCCCCTAATTGCCCAGTACAGGATTTTTATCACTTTCAGAGGCAGGGAACAGAGAATTGCCTGATTCACAAGTATTAGCACTTTGGAAGTTTTATATTCCTTTGCTGTTATGCTGTGCCTGACGTTGCTGGAACTGCAGTATTTGGGTTCACATCCAGTCTTGAAACTAATTTATTTTTAAATTCAGGGAAAAGTTTGGGTTTGATTTTAGTATAAAAGGAGCCAAATTTAAAATATTGGTCTACATCAGTAGACTCCTCAAACATTTGTGACTGCTCAAATGCAAGAGCCTGGGTTCAGCCCATCTTAAGGGATCATTACAAAACAAGTAATATTACTGAGATACAAGGAAATTAAATCAAAATAATAAATGAGTTAAATTTTGTCCTATTTCTTGAACAAGGAGATTGAAAATTTATGGGATTGACTTTCTGTAATCCACATGCAACTCCCAGTCAAGGATTTTACTCTTAACAGTATTTTATTCCTTTCAGGAAGGGTTAATTATGCCGAAACAAAACATATATTTCTTAGGAAGTAACTTTAAGTGTTTAGGAAGGCACATTTGCCTGTTTATCCTAAAGAAAATCAGTCCATCAAATTTAATGACAAGTAATATTGTCCCTAAGAGAAGCTCTGTAATTACCCATCTATCCCTTTCTATTCTTTGCAGTTATTCACTTGCAATTATCTCCATCCTGCCTGATGTTTTCCTAAATCCTGCATGAATATAAAGTAAAGCAACAGTCAGACCAGTCATGACAGTTTTTCACATTTCTGACAGGATTTCTGCAGTCAGTGAGAGGATGGTATGGAAGGGGTTACACTCTGTGCTCGAGTTCCTCTTTGTGTCCCCAAGGAGAGGAAAGAAGCAGAATACCTCCAGAAGCTAATGAAACATGGAAACAATTTGTGTACAAGCAAAAACCCAAGGTTTGTCGTTTCTCACTGCCAATAATAATACTTTATTTCCTATTTGTACTGTATAATGTTCAGGATGAAAAACAAGTGATATTACTTGGTAATTCCCAGAGATGTCATTTTATAGTTAGTGTATCCCTGAGCTCGCAGTAGGAATAACTCTGCATCCACACGAACGGGAGCGAGGAGCTACCTGTTTTGGTTTAGTTTAAGCACCTTTTAAGTCTCCTTGATGGAAAACTTCAGGAATTTTGGCTTCTTTGAGAAATCAGACTTTCAAATCAAGCCATACTAAACCAAGTTAGAGCTCTCCACCTGCAAAGTAAATCCAGTTAAACCTCCATTACTGATAGCATTTCAAGCCTTATTTTTGTCCCAAACATGCTGATATTTGTCATCAACTAATTTTAGAAGGATTTGTTTAGAGCATGTTATATTGTGTTGGTTTTGGGGGTTTTTTTTAATTATCAAATCTACAGAAACTTTATCATGAAGACTAGGAGAAATATAATGGTTATGACTCAGAATTTTTGTCCAACATGTTACTGATAGTATTTAAAGCCTTATTTTTGTCCAGGGTGCAGGCACAGCACAGGGTAGGGAGTGCAGGTGATTACAGATCAACACTGATAATCACCGACAGTTTCCTCAAGAAAGAATTAGCCTCAAACCCTGTCCCAGCTTAACTAGGATGCAGTCTCATTGGCATTCATGGAAATTCACCTCTGTTTCACTAGGTCTGGACGTGTCCAGGGAAGAAGCCAAAACTGCCTCCCAGATCAATGTGCAAAGACACAGCGTTGGGCCCCCCACAAATGACCTGGATAATTATAGCAGGTGTCAAAATCCCTAAGAATAGCCAAGAAATGGTACCTCCCAGCCCTGCTCTGATGTCAGATCAATGGAGATAAAACAACAAACGGATGAGGTCCCAGTGGGTCTCCCCAGACACCAAAGTCAAAGAGCTGAGCTCACCAGCAGGGCTCGCCTCCCTCCAGGAGCTTGTTTGCTGCTCCCGAAAGCCAACCTCTCTGCTGGTGTCATACGTCCCCTCACCAGGGACAGCAGTTTGAGACCCGCTCTACAGTCCAGGAATGCAACCTAAGGCCAGCAGCTTTCCTATAATGTGTTTCCAGAGGTCAGTTGCAGCTGATACTTGCTTCGGTCTATGCAGCAACTGCATATTCACTGACTGCCTTGGCTCATCTGCGTTTTAAAATTCTCATTAAAATCTGATTGGGTTTGCCTTTGATAAAATAAGATATAAAAATAGCAGTACCATGTACCTCTACACATGCTTTGTGAGGGCCTGCCTCTCTGTTGCAGCCAGTTTCAAACTTAAAGAAAACTGGAAAACTGCCAGCAGACAATACCTCCTGGTTTGGCTGATCGACACTGAGAAAAACACAGAATATCCCTGGTGTCATCTGCTAGACACCACATCTGCAGCAGGTTAAAGCCTCAGATCACATACCAGTAGTGCTTGTATTTTTTGAGAAATGTAATGATGGGGCACCATCCAGTTATTACCAGACATATCATCCAAACCTGTCTGGTTTAAAAAAAAAATAGCTTGATCATCATGCCATATATCATATATTAATAGAATGGTTTGGGCTGGAAGGGAACTTAAAGATCATCCAGTTCTAATCCCCCTGCCCATGACCTCATCCCACCTCTCACTAGAGCAGGTTGCTCAAAGCCCCATCCAGCCTGGCCTTGAACACCTCCAGGGATGGGGCAGCCAGAGCTGCTCTGGGCAACCTGTCCCAGTGCCTCACCACTCTTCACAATAAAGAATTTCTTGCTAATATCTAACCTAAATCTCCTCTCTTTCAGTTTAAAACTAATACCCCTCATCCTATTGCTTCACTCCTTGACAAAGAGTCCCTCCCCATCTCTCCTGTAGCCCCGTTTAGGTACTGGAAGGCTGTTCTAAGGTCTCCCTAGAGCATTCTCTTCTCCAGGCTGAACAATCCCAACTCTCTCAGCCTGTCTTCGTAGCAGAGGTGCTCCAGCCCTCTGATCATCTTTGTGGTTCTCCGCTGGACCCATTCCAACAGGTCCATGTTCTTGCTGTAATACTGCAGTCGGGCAAGAAAAGCAGATGCAGCCTCAGCCCTGTCTTGTCTCTCAATGCCCTTTGCATCAGATGTGAGGTTGCACTTGCACGTGCTGTGCTGCCAGACCAAGGGCAGTCTCACCCTGCTCGTCCCCCTGGGGCTTGGCTCAGGCTGGATGCAGGTTCAGAGTTGGGGGGCTCACAGCGAAGGCTGAGTCACTGCTTCACTGCACAGCACCGTTTCTTTCCGGTATCTCTTGCACCTTGAGTAGTCTTGCCATCGTGCATGTAATCACAGCATGGACATATTCCTTATGGTGAATTAGGAGGCCTAGTTATAAAATGGTTGTTTTCTGATTCAGGTATAACAGGGTAACAAGTTGCAAGTGGAAACACAGCTATGTTCCCAATAATTTCTTATCCCTCAGACAGTCTAGGATTTAAACTAGGTGAGAGCGACATTTCTTAGTCATATCTATACAAAGTGAAGCATGGGGAGGTCCATCTGCCCCTCCTTTCCATGCTCCCTGTGGCAATACAGCTTTAGCACACCTACTGAATGCAGGTTTTGGGAACAGAGTTAGGGATGCCAACTTGGTAACACAGGATACTTCAGACAAGAACTCCATATTACCTACTCCCTGCTGCCTAAAGCAGGAGACAGCTATTCAATAAAATGCCTAGAAAATCACATGAGGCAATCTGATGTTGGAAGTTTCTCATTTATTCCTTGGGACCCAAGCAGCCTTCTAATTCAAATTCAACAGTCACCAGCCTCCAGCAGCAAATACGTAGACCAAAGCAATATCAAGTGTACTCCTTCCAAAAACCCCACTACCATAGGTGTCCTGTGGTCACTAAACCCTGGTGCTCTTCTGCTCATATCTACAGAAGCTATCTGCTGTGAGAGAAAGCTCCAAGGGCAACTCCAGCCTTTGCAGACCCACACCGGGCCAGATACTATGGAAATGAATTGCTAACACTGCTGACCAGCTCCATTGTTTAAAGCAGCGCCCTCTCAGACTTCAACAATAATTCAACAGTGAAATAAACAGCTCTGATCAGATAGCTAGGGAAATTAGATAAAGAGCACAATAGCTGTGAAGATAGGAATATTTCGTGACGAGTCATATATCAGTTTATTCCTGATTTAAGTCCCTTTTGATTACTCTTTGTTAACAGCTCACATCTGTATGACAAGTCAGAAAGAAAGGCAAAGATTTTTTCAGCCGGAATCTCTTTTCCCCCAGGATGACATGTGGATGCTGCCATCATGACTTAGCTCCCAGCCATCTCCTTGTGGCTCTTTCATGTCTCGTAGAAATAACGACTGCATTTCAGGACGTAGCAATTTCCTCAAAGCTAGTTTTTATACTTTAGTGTGCTCCTGAGATACCAAACTATTCAAAAGTGCTCTTTTCCTCTACGTCTGTTCCCACACAAGTCCAAGGCAACTTCTTTGAGTCTCAGGACAGCATCTTTGAAAATTTCTTCCCCCTACTGCTTTGAACACAATCAGGTTAAATCCAAGCTTAGACAGTCTTGCTTTATATTGTCACATACTTCCAAATAAGTCATTTAACTAAAAAAAACAATAAAAAGTCCAAGATGCCTGGATGTAACGGGCATAATGGGATCATTGTGTTGCTTTAATCGTACTCTTTCTAAAGATGTTGCCGAGGGGGCTGAGCATGGTTGCTCTGGATGAGAGAAGCTGCAGGCAGCAGGCCTCAGCACCGGGGAGAGAAGCCATCTCCAGCCTTGCTAAAAAGGGCTACTGTGGAATTCAGGATGCACCGTACACACAGCTGGCCATAAAACTCCTCAGATCATCCACCGCTGCCTCTCCCCTAGAGCAAACAGTTCCCTTTGCATTTCGTGTTGCTCTTATCAAAGGTAAATAGGCCAGGTATTTCATCCTACTCAGGAGCTTTTTGAGGATGTTCTTAAAAGACCTAGTCATGCCAGAGGACCCCAGCCCAGCGGGGAGAGGCTGTTCTCTTTACAGGTTTGGGGGGCTACTTTTTAAGCTAACACATTGTGAAAGGTATCTCTTCTTCAGATAGTTTTGAGAGGCAGATTGATACCAAGCCAAAACATGCATATCTAGGTTTTATAACCATTGTAAATAATTTCAGAATCTGATTGGTTATCATAAATTCAATAGCGCATCCTTTCATATTAGTAAAGTTAACAAAAGAGATAAAAAAAATTGAGCATTTAAGGGATGATACTGAACTACTGGTTTTCCTTTGCCTTTTTATGGACACGCCACACTGCTGATGGCCAGGCCTTCCCACCCAGTGACCTCCTTTCAGCTTGTTGTTCTGCCTCTTAGAAAGCCATGCTCTAAGTAGCCCAGATAATGCCTACTGTTAAATACAAATCCAAACACCTCCCAGGTTTTAGTTTAAAACTAACCATGGTAACCTACAAAACTGTCACAGATTTTTTTCTTTTCCTCTTTGTGGGTCTGAATCTTGGTACCTCAGCGGCAAGCATATGGGACCTCTTTTCAGTTCTTCTTACCCCGAGTTCCCTGGATCTGAGGACTTTCTGCCTGCAGTATTCTTACAGAAAATAATATGTTTTAAACACCATCAATGAATCTCAATTCTAGTTTACTTTCAGTAGAGTATTTTTATGGAAATTACCTGAGCTATTTTTCTCCAACAGCTCTACAGTCTACAGGAAGGAAAATTGAGTTGTGGTTAGGAGAGCTACATTACAGAGGGAAAAAGCTCTTCTGAGGTGATGAATATTGCAAAGAAGTCCCCCATATTTCCCCGGATTTATTCAGCCTTCTTTCTCTCCAGCTCTCCATGAGCAGATTCTCTTTCTCCTGCAGATCTAATGTAAGATGGAACAAGCTCTAAATAGTGAGAACCCATGCAGAACCAGCAAATAGAAAAGTTCATGAGAGATTCTTTTTGACAATCACAAATAGGTTGCTAAAAATTTCTCTTATTTTCTTCAGTAAAAAGGTAGAGCAAATTCACCAACTGTACTAAAGTTATTTTCAAAATACCCCGCTGTAACTGAGGCAAAGGTTTGACTCCATTTCTTGACGATATAACCCAAATACAGAATATCTTAGTGTGAAAAAATTTAAACCACCTATAGCATTTCTGCTCATGCAAAGTTAAATGTACTTAAAAAAACCACTACAGTACTCCTTGAGCACTAGGGTGAAAGTCACTGGCTTTGCTTCACATTTATGCAGGAGTAGCAGAAAGTAGAATCCGGTTTGATGTGCTCATTAGCAAAGGGATAAGCAGAGGCACACGCTTTAGTACAACTGCAAATACAGCTTCTTCAAATTGCACAGCAAAGTTCTGCAAATTAAAATAATACCCGAAGATACTTTTAAATAGTTTGAACATTTAAATAGGATAATTACTAATAATTTTTCAGAAGTTACTACAACTACATATCAGAAAGTTCTGAATATATTTTGCAAATACTCCGCTATGGCCAAACCCTGCAACTCTTAAGGTGTTCCAGTTGGGCTAACCAGACTCATCTCCCAAATCTGTGCATCAGATATGGGCTCCAAATGCATTTAGCATTTGTAGCACAAAAGTCTTCACAAGGCTGATTATTCTTTTAAGAAATCCGCAGTGTGTCAACAGGAATGCAGAGCGTATCTTCGGTTGCATCATTAGCTTCAGTTTCAGGAATTACTAAAATCCCCTAAGCTACAATTTGTTATGATTCTCATTCTTGGGAAATCCTTTAAAGGGACTGCTAAAGTAATTAAGCTAGTGTCCTCGATTTAATCTTTAAGGCTGCGCGGCCAACATTGAGTCACTGTAGTCTTCTAGGTCAGACAGGAAAAGAATTGACGTCATTGCAAAACGCCACTGCGTAAGTGTCTCTGAAAAAAATGGCAGCCAAGTGTACACAGTTGGATAATCAGATGCCGTGAATAACACACTGCTCAACAGGTGAGCTTAGGGAATTTGGCACTTCTGAGCTGAACTGAGCGTGTCCTTATGCGGATGATAAAAGATCCGTGATACACTTTCTCTGACACAACATATTTAGCAAACTTATCAAGATGTTTCCTCTGTCCAGAAAGTCAACCAGCCTATTAGGAATGATAATTTGGCACACGTTATGCTCGAGGGACAAATACGATAAGGGATGTTTCATACAAAGGGGCTTCCACTACTAGTCAGTTATGTCAATCTGCGGCTAAAAACAGAGCAGCATAAAAATAAACTTTAACTCTTCACCCTGGGCAATTAAGCTCTTTTCTAACAAAATAAGCATGGCTTAAACAGGCACCAGGAAAGACAGCTACAGTTCTGCTGCACCGCTTACTCTTGAAAAATCACAAACAAGCATTTAGGCAGGGCGCTGCATTCTAGATATTTTCCTGCTCAACATTTAACATTTCCAAATGAATGGGAGGAGAACTACACGGTTCAAACAGAGACCCCAGTTTTCTCAACACCTGAAGACCCTTCAGACCAGAGCTGTTCCCGTTCGGACTCATTTTTAGAAAAGTCACAAACAGGAAGCGCATGTGCTGCTGTCCAGAGGCAAATGGAGGGGGAATAAAGCTGTGTTTAGGCATACACTAACCTTGAACCTTACCCCAGTGGCTTGTACCTGCCCCAGCACTAATCAGAAGACTTTTCTCATGACTAGCAAAAGCCCACATCCTTGCAATGATTTCACTGATTCAAAAATACATCTAGCTCTTGGCTGTCCAGAATCCTTACCTTAATCCCCAGAATAGCCTCATTGCAGCAGAAATAAAAATAGCACATATTTGTTCTTTAAATGTTAATGGTGCTGGTCTTCACTTTAAGAGCTTTATCTGTCTAACTACAAAGCTACCTCAGTTGGAGTTATCCTAAACGTAAGCCCAAACCCAACCCAAAGCCCACATAACTCTTGTCTGTCTCAAAATTCTTCAATTCATTGCTCACCCCACTTCTCCCAACAAGACCAACAATACAGCATCCAGTAACAATCTCAATTCTTTGTCCTTCTTTCGCAGACATAATTCAGTGGTAGACCAAGGACTTCCAGCCACAAGAAATCTTCCCCTGTTAGTTCTCAGAGGAGATGTGACTCGAGCAGGACCTAGCACAAACAGGTATCTTCCACACTTAGTTGGGAGGAACTTTACCCAGCCCTAGCTTGAACCCAAAATATTTCAAAACTTGCCTTAAAATATTCTCGCCTCTCACACTGAACCTTCATCCTAGGCCTGCAGGGCTTGTATGATCCAACAGTGAACTGTTTTTCCCTTTGTGTTACTCAGAGCTAAAGCATAATCATAGCTGTGTGACCCTGTGTAGCTTCCAGCATAAACAATGACACAAAAAGCACGCTTCAGATCATACCATTAGCTCTGCTAACTCCTGCCACCATCCTTATAAACAAAACCAGGCTACAGTCTCCTACTGGGGTTAGAGTTTGTGCCCAGGACAGAGCTGATTTTATCACTGGACGTGCAAAGCTACAGTAGTAGGATGAAGACTAAGCCAAAGAGAATGAATGACTTCTGCTGAGTTTTGGCACAAATGTGAGTTTGCTGCGCTGGACCTTACCCTACAGTTAGAGCTGGGCTTACGTTCCAGTTGGGCACAACATGAGATGAAAAGATTGCTTTATCACTGAATTTTACAATACCTGGTGGTGTATGATGAGGGCAGGCACCAAAAGAGATGCCTGAAGTGGATAAGATGCAGACTGGTGTTGAAACAACCAGTGCTGACAGGGTTGGGCTTAATGAGCTATAAAAGAGGGGCTAGAACTGGCTGGAGCAGAAGGCAGCGTGCAAAGCCCGGCAAAGGCTGAAGACTTTAGGACTTAGTAGCAAAAGGCTTCAGGATTGTTAACAGGAAGTCTGTCAATCATGCTACAAACCTAAGTTAAACTTAGCATTAGATGGGAAGTCCAGAGATGGACTCTGATTTTAGGACAGTAGGAACAAAAAGGCTAAGGAGGTTGCAGGATCCTACAGGGACAGATTGAGGGCTGTGATCACCTCAAAGCAGTGACTAAAGGGAAAGATGGATTAAGTTTCTGGTTTATGACTATGACAAAGTAGCTATATACAATTATAAAACTACCCAGAATATGTTTACTGCTAGGGCTGGAGGCAGCAGTTTTGCCTAGTGACCCCAATACATTTTAAAAATTCACTGTCTGACCTTGTCATTAGGAACCCTGCAGCTTTTATAGAATCCAAAAAAATAACTAGCTCTAGGCTTGTTATCTTAGCTGTAGCATCCTGGGCCCTACTCCTCACTTCAATACTTTAGTTTTAATTGCATCATAGAGATTTCTAGCAGTCACAGAACTAACTATGCAACAATTCACACTGCTGTCTCTAACCCTGTCCCTAGCTCTGCTGGCTTTGCAAGATCCAGTGATCAAGCCAGCTCTTCCTTGCCCCCTACCCTGAAGAAAAACACCTTTCCCAGACAAAACCCTGTCCTTGACTATACCACAGTGAGACACAGCACTAACAATAAGCCTGTTGCCTCTGCCTGCCCTGGCCCTTATCTTCACAGTGCCAGTCTTGTTCTTTAAGCCCTTCCCCAGTGCCAAGAGGTTCTCAGAGTGGGATCAGACCATGGATTGCAACACCAAAACTGAACATTCCCACCTTGACTTTGCCTCTCCCTCACTTTCACTCTTATTTTCCTGTTTCTTTTGCCCTCCCTTCTATCTCTCTCCTCTCCCCCAGACCTGTGGCATTCCCGTCACACAACAAGGATGCAGCATGCATGGTGGAGTTGCAGATGAGTTAGGCCAGAGGATGCTCACTACATGTTTGGCAGCAGCTGACTTGCTCCTCTCTTTGCCTTGCTCTTGACTTCCTCCACTTTTTCTGTCTTGAGGTCAAAAAACTGCAGGGCAGCAGCTGTCCAAGCCAAATGGGGCCATCAGTTTGCCCAGGGCATGCTCAGGCTGGCCAGGCCAGGTGACAGAGTTAGGATGTCAAGGTGTATACTGGCAGGTCATGATGTTGTGGGAAGTGTGACTCCTTGTAAGATTTTGGGCATAAGCAAGGGGCCCAGTGACTGAGGGAGGTAGAAGTAAACCCTGGAAGCCCTGGTGCTCTCCAGTGGTCGCTGATACCCAGGAAGGTGGGCAAGACTCGGTGCAACAAGCTTACCTAGGCTCCCAGACAGATAAACCCAGTTATTGGTTAAATCTGCATGTCCCCATCAAGCTGCAATAAGGAGTTTTAGGAAGTGAATGCAAAGTTGCTACAAATGGAAACACAAGGGGTTTTTGGTGGTGCAAGGGAGTGCTGGGTACAGGGGAGGCTGGAGGTGCAAGAACAGGAGCCACAAGAAGCCACACAGATATGCAGGAAGGACAGTTGGAAAGTGGAGAGGCGATCCAACCTATGGAAAAGAAGTGAGATCCCAGTCTGGAAAGTCTGCTTTTCATGAGACTAATCTGGAACACCAGTGACCAACACCAAGGTTTCTGGTCCACCACAGGCATCTTGTGTGACCTCAGACAGGTTTCCCTATGCTGCATGTGCACAGCAGCGATCTTACATGATACAGGATAACCACCTTTATTTTCTAAGGCTGGTATAAAAGAATGAAGACTGTGAGGTGCTCAGCTGAATTGCAGGGAATGCTATACCCATGAATGAGTCAATATAATTTACTCCAAGGTATGAGAATATTACTTAACTAGCCCTAACAAAGAATACAGACCTGTATTAGACTTTTCAAACAAAAAACTCCCCAAAGCTTCTGCAGTTTTAGTGATGAAAGGATTCAAAACACTTAAGGTTTCATTTCCACCGCCTCTACTCAAATAAGGCAGCTGAAAAATAATGAGTCATAAAGTGTATGAAATATGTATCTCCAGTGATACTCCCCAGTACTACCAAGTACTTCTTTTATAAGCAGATAGCTGATTAATTGTTGTTTAGGTGGGATTCTGCTCTGATAATTGAAACAGTTGTCCTTTAATATCCAGTACAGGGTGAAAGCACTGTAAAACCTGGGTGTAGTGAATTCTGGGCCCCTCCATCCCAGTTTGCACCAGGCGACAGGAATCCAAAGATGGGTGTGATGATAATAAAGGCATCCCTGTTAGAAGGTGTGACATAGAGCTGGTAAACCCCAGTGCAAAGGGGTTGCTCAAAACCTTGGCAACTCCCTCCCTCAACCTTTAGGAAATAAGGTCTGAAAACACGGTGCTACACAAAGCAATCACAAGGCAAATTCTAATGCAACTACTTCTCTAAAATTAAACAGACATAAGCATTTAATCTCATTCTTAGTTAGATAAGATTTGTACTCTTCCTACAGATCTATAAGAACGATGTTTAAGATACATGAGTATTTAACAGAAAAGATGTCTTAATTTTCCAGAATAATCTCCTAGACTTGGAAAAAGGGGTGGCCAGAGACCAAAAGAGAAAGAAGCCCTTTGTCAGTGGGACTTTGAGCCTTCCAAGCAAAGCTGATGAGTCACGGTGTCAGGCACTGGCTCCCCACCTTGGTGGCTCTTCAGGCCAATCCACAGTCCCCGTGTCTGCCACCTCGCCAAGCACCTTATTTGCATGCCAACGACTTTTGCTCTCTTCAATCACAGATAATCAGGCTGCCCATAACAGAAAGGGATGGTTAGTTAAACCGTAGCCTATATTTTTCTGTATCAAAAATGTAAATACCCAATAACCTTTTAAAGCACTGTAGTAGGAGAGGGGTAAGTGGGACTCATCAAAGGACTAGAAATAGCTGTAAAACTTGGGTCAATCTGTTTCTTAACCAAAGCACCAAAACTAGCAGTGAACGGGCTCCCAAGAACAGCGAGTGAAATCTTTTCTGCTCAGATTCTGAGCTGGCATTCTCATTTTCATTTTTTTATGGCTTACAGATATAAAAATTGCTTTCAGCTGATTCCACAGCTTCTACGTTTAATGTCTAGCCCCTCTGATTACTGTTAAATGAGGCACATATCCAAATGCACTACTTCCTCCTCACCCTGGCACTTGATCAGATTCGCAGTCAGGCTGAAGGGTTTTTTAGATCACTCTGGTGGTCACTTGGCCCATCACACCAGCAATTACTTCTCCTACTACATAAATTCCCCTTCTTGAAAGATTACCCTGACGTCCCTGCTTCAAGTGCTGTGCAAACTGCCTCCTTAAGGTAGCAAGAACAGGCTTGTCCAAAGGACAAGCATGAACTTGCTCACTTAGCTGTCCTTCTTCTCCTCCCCCCTTCCCCATTAGCACCACACTTCTCTGTGGCAGACAGAAGTCTGAATCATGAACCACTTAGCCCCTGGGAAGAATTAGTATCAGATGAGCTAAATAGTGTTTACCTCTAATTAAAGCCTTGATTACTACAAGGGACTGTCTGGCCACACTACGGATTTGATCTTTGGGTTGGCAGCATCTCAACACTTTCTCCAGCTTGGACATATTTTTCCAGTTGAATGAATCTCCTGAAACTGCCATAAACAGCTATAATTTATGTACACATTAAAACCACTCTTATTTTCAAAGTTTTCTTTAGATTTTGGAAATAGTTAACAAATCTTCTGGATCAGCTGAACAAATGGATAAGCACGTGTCTATAGGTTTTGGAGCCCTGAAGTCTCCATTTTTCAGTGCATGAGATTTCAAACGGTTACCTATTTTCAAACTGTGGGGGTCGTTTAGGTGTTTGTAGGATGCACTGGCAAAATGTGAAAGAGCAGGCAAGCTTATCAAAGCAGCTACTGTGTTTACAAGGCAGTCCCAGGTCAAGCAACCAAGGTGGAACGAGGCATTTCTGGTGAAAACCTGTGCCATTTTTCGTCGCCGTCATTTTGCTGTCGTGCTAGAGGAATGCCAACCGTGGGCTCTCGCTGGGGAAAAGCCCCTGCTTGACTGGCAGAGTACGTTAGGTACAGTCAGGATACGGCGTCCTGGATTCTCCCACCTTTTCCAGACCTGCCAGCTTGGCTGTCAGCCTGCGGTAACAGGAGGTGCTCAACTGATTGCTAACAACAAACAATACTTTCGGATCTTTAGTGGCTGGTAGACAAAGTACAGCATGTGCTGTAAACTGTGTTGCTCATTCAAAAGGAGAAACTGTCCAAGCAGGGCATGTAAGGTATGCACAAAAGGCAACTGGGCAAAACCAGGTTATGCTCACAGGGCTCCAAGTTGCAACTTTACCTAAATGTCATTTCAGTGTTACCTGAAGCATCTGACAGTGACAATTTCAAAAGCTAGTAGCTCTCAATAGCCCTATTTCAAGAACCCATGGCAGCCTTAACTTCAGGGCAGACAGTAGGTAAGCCTGTCAGAGATCTAAATAAAGTAGATGAATGAATGCAGCCGTCTGTCACATGTGCATTGTGTGCACCAAAGGTAAATTTAAGTTGAGCTAAGGATGTTTTAAGAGCAAGTGTGCAAAGCTGAGCTTCTGAATAGGTATTATGTCCTATCAAGGACTCATTGTTTAGCAGATCCTATATCTAACAATGCCTCATTGTGAAGGCTCCAAAGATCAGTGCATTAAATACCAGTTTTTCAGACCCCTTCACATTTTCAGTGTCTTCCAGTGCTGCAAACACTTGGATATTCTTGCTACACTCATACCTGTATGTGCATGTATGGGCTGGGTCTGTGCTATTCCGTGAGAGGCAGAGCTAGGTCAGATCAATGGCTTCAGCTTTTCAAGATTTTTATTCTGCCCGATTCCAAAGAAATCTCCTTTTCAGGATACTGGAAAGCTACTGCACACAGGAAAAAAAGAAATCTGGATTCCACGAATGAGTCTACCTGGATGGCTACTTCAGATGGAGACCAGGAGAAATAGCACTGAGTAAGGCCATGGATTAACATCCATTTACATACCCAGGCTGTGTGTGTGCAGCTGGAGGGAGGATATGGCCTTCTGTAAGAGGAGAGATTCCGGGTCATTATACTGTATGGAGGAAGTGGCTTTATGCAGTGCTGTCAGGGGCACGGGGAGACAAGTACCAATTCCTTGCTGGCAACTAAAGTATGTGAAAACGGTGTAACCTAATTACAAAAAATGAGAGGAAGTCTGATGACAGAATCAACATCGGAGCAGAACGGTGGTCCAGAAGTGCCAGGTGAGACATCTCCACACCTCTACCACGGAGAAGGTGAGACCTAGCTCTGGTTCTGTAAAACCAGTGTAATGGATTGCAGCAAACGTTTAATTCTCAAAAATTCCAATATGAGATGTGTTCATGGGGTAGATCTCTGACACAGGTGGTGGTAGTGGCGTGTAAAAAGCCCCCCCTCTAACCATTAAGGTTAATTAAAATAAGGACCTGCATTTGCCTTCTGCCACAGCCTCCAGCACAGGACCCCTTGGGGGCAGGCTGGAGGAGGAGGAGGGTGGAGTGAAAGGGGGGTACCGGGAGGTGGGTGGGAAGGAGGAGGAGATATTTGAAACCACTGCTTAGGGATGACAGAGACACGCTCTCATGGCTCTGGCAACCCTCTAAACCTCTGCACAGGTACAAGCAATCTGGTGGGTTCCAGAGACAACTAAAATCACTGCTCCTTTTGCTGGAAAGGCAAAAGATTATTATAAATGCCCCACCCCTGCCATTGAAAAGAAATATTTAATAAATGCCATACAGCAAGCCTGACAGAAAGGTTTCCCTGGGCTCACCTCCCAGGCTAGCTATTTGCAGGCTTGTATCCCAATTGTGAATCTTTGCTCCAGCTTTGTGCCAGCATCACACCAATGCAGGGCATGCAATTAACCAGCAGCACCATAACGAGAGGAAATGTTAAAATCCAGTTTAGTCACTGGATAGCAAATCAGCTTGCTGGCAATTTGAGCTAACTGAGCTCAGCTGGGTTTCTGAGCAGCACATGCTGCATTCAGCATATCCTCCATCATAAAGGCATCCTTCTCATCAAAATCTGTACATTTTACACATAGCTGAAGCTCCTCTATAACAGCTGAAAACTAGTGAATTAAATATCAAATTCCTGCGTGTGACTTGCCATTTTCAAGCATCTTTGGAGACTAAGGAGAGCGAGGGTCTGTTCACATAAGGATACAGTGAAGTTCTAAAGGCACGTTTGTAAAGCACTAGAAGTTGGTGTAGAAGGTGGTCACATCAGCTGTGAAATCAGCCTTATTAAAGCACAATTAAGGTTAAGGATGTCTTCCTCTTTGTGTATTCTACTGCTTTTGTCACTGTGTTAAGCTAATTAATTTGCAAAGCTCCTCTCTCCTAGAAAAACTTCCCATTCCAGAAAATCAATATAGTAGAGCTATCACCAGTTCCCCCTTTCTCCGCTCCCCCCAGACTTACATTAGTGCTTAGAAGGAAAAAAGAAAAACATCTGAGCCCGGCCGTGTTCAAATGTAGCAATCTCCAATACTCAAATGTTTCCGACCAGATTTTACTTCCAGATTATAACCAGAGAAAGATCTGACTCTTAAACTGACCCCAGGACGATGTAACATTTAAGTTCAGCGTCAGTTTTGAACTGCAATTTAAAATGACATGGCAGCTGTTCAGAGCTGTTCAGCTCTGTGAGTCGGCCAAGGTTTCTCCAGCCTGGGCTAGCTTAGAACAGCTCTGACTGTAATTTTAATTTTGTCAGCACAGAAATGCACTATGTCTTCCCATGGCATTCAGTGGCCCTGAATTTCTGGCACTCTCCTTCCCCTCAAAATTGTAGGGTTTTTATCTGATTAGCAGTAAGCGATCTTGATAACTACCCAGATCTAGTTATTTCTTGAATTCATTGCTTGGAGATCAAACATTACATCACAAGAACTTAATCCTGTTCCGAATGACACCAAGGGCAAAACTCCCATTGACTTCAGTGTGTGCAGGATAAGGCCATAAATCCTTGCAAAGCTGAGCGTCCAATTTTCAAATTAAAACATAATGAACTTAATAGTCATGGATTTAAAGGCTGTTAGATTTCACATCTTGCCTGAGATTCTACATCTGGGTTACAAACGCTTTTTAAACTTTGATGCTCTGAGGGAGGGTCATTTTCTGGGAGCTCCCATCATTATCTATCAGGCCAGTACACAAAACACACAATGGAAGTGATACTGCCCTGACTGCACACAATGTCTTTGGAAAGCTTCAAACAATTTCTTTGTAAACAACTGATCAGGGTAATTACGTTTTCTAATCTGCAATGGTGCTGTGACATTGTTTCAGGTAACACATGAATCACGCTAAAGGGTTTTCCTCCGCTAAGGCTGGCTGCCTTATCTAAGCAAGCTCCACTCTAAGGATGGAGACCTAAGCCTGATGAAGTATTGTACTGGCACTGCAGGTAGTGGCTCCACCGCCTGCCCCTGAGACTCCTCCAATCCACTGCTGCTGCTGGGCTCGCCACCTAATTAAAAACCCCGAAGGAAGAGTGGAGCTGTGCCTAATGCCTCATGAGCCCAACTCATCCTCTGGTGGAGCCGAGGCGTCAGATGGGACAACCTTGCTGCATATCTGAGTGGTGCTGAGCCCAGGTGAGAGAGCCACAGCCTCGCTTAGCAGGAGAAGGCAAACACGGCTTTGATGACTTTGCGCTTGCTAATGAACACAAATGACCTAAAACACAATGAGTGTGTCTCCCACCACCTTTAAGCCAAGCTGCAATGTAATAATGTGGCTGTCAAATCTTCACCACTACGTGGGACTGTGTTAACAAACTAGTCCAAGTTTATTACACAAATCAGGAGTAAATACTTGCAGAAACAGCAGCTCTAGCTTTCTGGTTTGTTTGGTTTTATTTTTAACAGCAGTTACAATAGGAAAACTGCAGTATGACCTGCCCCTGCAGTATTCTTTTATTCTTCAATCTCTTGTCATAGATGCAATCTGTACACTGCCTAATTTTTGTTATCATTGCCTTGGATATCTACCAGCTATGATTGTCATGATTAAATCAGAATTAACTTAATTACAAAGGGCTTTACTCAAGATAAACAGTAAAGAAGTGATCCAGAACAGTGACAACTGCACTGCTGAGGCCGTCTAGCAAAGGCCCTTCAGATACTTTGAGCTATCTTTTTTTTCCTCACATAAGTTTCTTTTTTTAATCCAGATGTGTTGTTTTTGTCAAATCCAAGACATTAGATCAGTCTGTCACCTCTGAGTCTGATCTTAGAAGCCAGCCCCATCAATGCCTTTGGCCAAGATTTCTCTTTACAGCCTTCAGCAGCTACATTTTTCTCTTCACACCAAACTCAATGGCACTGGTGGTCTGCCACAGGTCAGGCACTGAGGGTTTCCCTAATTTTCTCCTCACAGTGACAGGAACAAAGGACATCAAGATTTGGTGCACTTCCCATGTTCACCTCCTCCTCTACGGTATTGCCATTCTACAGGATGAACATACAACCATCGGTATGATTACAACGGAGGGAACCATTTATCTCTGCTCATCTCTCTTATTTGACCCTGCAGCAGTTTAGCTGTGATTTAGACACTGTCCCAGATGAATTCAAGAGCAGAACTTCCATAAGCTTTAATAAGAACATCAGGCCTTTTCTAATTAGGATAGTAATCATATCTTGCTGACACAACAGTTGATGATCTAGCCTTTTAAAAATCTTTTTAAAAAATCTTCTCCCAGTTTCCATGCATTTTTGACAGTACTGTATAGCAAATATACATAAGTCACACATAAACAGAGAGCAAAGGACATTTCAGTATTTCAAGTGAAAAGCTAAAAATTTTCTATAAATTATACAAGACTTGCTGAAAAGTTTAGGACCTAACCTAAGTTTTTCAGAGACCATAGTCATAGACCAGACTATGTATGGTCTATGTATTCAGCTGTTTGATAGAAAACCTGTGGCCAACCACTCTCTGTTCTCCAGGGAGAAGTCTGGAAGAACTTCCATTAGGTGAAGTGTTGATGACCTGGTTTTCATTGAACTCCTGCCTTCTCAATAGCCTCAGTTAGCCTTCTCCTGAATACTATCAGCAGAAAAGGAGACAGAGCATTCAGTACAAAATTCAGACTTCTGGAGTTTTTTTCTGCCACCTGGGCTTAAAAGAAAATACTTCCAGATAATGTATGTCTCCTAATTTCTCATGGACATATGTCCAGAAATTTCTCTTGTTTTCCAACAGCAGGAGAAAGAGCTATTGTGACACCATTTCTTAATTTCAAGGGCTGAAATCGGTTTCTGTTTACGACACACTTCCATGGTATGATACCAGAAAGGTTAGGATGAACTAACTCATCCCTTATGGTGACAATTTCTTGTATGCCAGTTCTTGTATGACATTTCTTGTATTTTCGCTTGTATTTCTTTTGTAAATTTTCCATAATTATTTAATACTTTCTCCAGAGGCCTGAAAATAATTTATCTTGGGTTTATGTCCTTTTTAGTCACTGATGGTTTCTTCATTTTGCCCAGGGAGGCAACCACTTGCAATTCTCTAGTACTTTTTGGCCTAACACAGAATAGTTTGTTCTTCTTTAGACCTAACCTCGTCTCTGAAGCACCAGATAAATCCTACCTGAGACTAACCATATATGCACTATAAAGCACAGAGATTCTGTGGAGCAGAGCTGTTAGGAAGCCAAAGTTACAGGATGCAGGCTAGCTTCTTCTCCTCGGCCTTCTGGCAAAATTCAGAGAGGTAAAACTCAAAAGACAGACATGTAGAAAAGACCTTCCTCCAGAGGAAGGGATGATGGATTTGGTGATGTTGCACACACTCGACCTTCTGGCTGACAGAAACTTCATAAAATTCAGAAGCAGCCCCTGCAAGCTGGAGACCAACTGGGGAGGGAGTAGCTCTGCAGAGCAGGACCTAGGGTGCAGGAGTTGTTGAACATGAGTTAGCAGTGCGCCCTTGAGGCAATGAGAGCTAAGCACATGCCAAGCTGCATTAGCAAAAGAGCAGCCAGAAGCTTGAGGGAAGTGGCTGTTCCCTTCCAGTTGTCACTTGTGAGGCCACCTTTGGAGCACTCTGTCACTTCCACTTTTGACTTTCCCTGTAAAAAGCACTAGCGTGTCAAGACCAAGTCCAACGGAGGGCCACCGAGACTGTGTGGCATGACAGTCAAGGCAGGACCGAGGATACCAGGTTTGCCCAGCCTGGAGAAGGAAAGACTAAGGGTGGAAGGGAACCTGATTGTGGTCTTCAGCTGCTTAAAGGGGTGCTACAGATACGATGGGGCCAGGCTTCTGTCAAAGGAAAGGGCAAGAGGCAATAGCTACAAGCTGCATCCAAGGAAATTCTCAGCAAGAAAAAAAAAAATAAATTAGGTAAGAGTGGTTAAACCCAGCCAGAGAGGCTGGTGAATCTCCACCCTCAGATACTTTCAAAACTTGATTAGACAAGGCCATGAACAACCTCATCTGGCTTTTAAGCTAGCCCTGTCTGGAGCATAGGGTTGGACTAGATGACCTCCAGGGGTCCTTTCCAATCTAAATTATTCTGTGATTCTATAAATAAAGTAAAGGTTGCAAGGAAAAGGACCTAAATCAGACTCAGGAGTGGTGTGAGTCTTTCCTGTGTTGTGAGGAGAGAACAAGCCTGCAGGCTGTTGCTACTGCTGACCTCTCAAGGGCTGGATGATTGAAAGTCATTCCTGGATGCAGCAGAGCGTGTGTTCCTGGCACAGAGCTTGCACTGAGCCATTCCCAAGTTTCTCTAAGCAGTGGCCTTATCTGGGTGGAGCCCTGTCAGTCAGGCATTTTTCCCTTCAATTTTGCCTCACCCCTTGCCATCGTTGTGTGTTAAACCCAGCCTGTTAAAAGGACTCACCAAACTGCTACACTCCCAAAACAGAAGTGTGATTTTTGCAATAATTTTTTTTTTTTTTAAATGCAATTTTCATTTCTTGGAAATTAATTAGTACCTTTGATGACACAAGTGATGCACAAGTAAAATGTACCAGTTACACACAAATTCCTATTTTTAACCTGAATTAGAACAACAAACAGCAAGAAGAAACAAATGGATTTGGAATAAAAATACTCCACCCTCTTTCTTTTCCCTAAACTATTATTCCATTTAAGATAAGTAAAGAGCCATGCATTTAATTATTCAGATGCCTTCAGAAAGTAATAGGCTAGAGTGACAACAATTTTCATGTTAGGTAAACTGATGGAATATATACTCTAATAACTACTGAAAAAAAGTTCTGATACATCACTTAGGAAAGTTTTACTTCACTGTCAGCCACTCACCTGACACACACAACCTGCGTTGAACCAACATATTTTACATAGATTTAAAAAAAAAAATATATTGAGTTTGATTTTCAGAGTAGTCAGTTGGAGACAAAAAATATTTTCAATAGTCTAATAAAGCTGTCTTTGCTCTGCAAGAACTATTGGACTTTGGGTTTTCTTGCTGTAACAACATGTAAATCCTGAGCAAACTCGTATATGAAAGTAGTTTGAGAGATGTGGCTGCTCTTGGGTTTAAGTTTCTTCCCTGCTCATGTTTCATAAGCCTGGGATGTATGAGAAGAGTAAAATCCTATGACAACAGTGACAAGAAAAGGCTATGACTAATAAATTCAATTGACTTTTCAGAATCATGCATGTTTCATGAACAGTCTGTCACTCCATTATTTACAGTCCCCAGATTTTCACCTTTTTAAGCTCCTTGTTTTTATCTCTCCATTGTAGAAATGTCATTTTGTGTTAAAAATCTTGCATTTCCTTACATTCGGAATTTAACATTGACATGCTGCAGCTAGTCATGTTTGCTTGTAGGAAAAAAAACGAAGAGAAACTTCTACACTATAAAATTATCAGTAGGCCTGGGAACTGGCTCACAATGATGGGAAACTCCACCATCCTGGTCCTCATTCAGCCTTTCAGTTCAGGTGGAGCTCGAAGTCTAAACACTCATATTATGCTTATGATGAGCCACCCTCAAGTTATCTTCTGGGGACTGTAATATCACACCTGATCTGTCCAGCCTGTGGGAAAGGAAGCTCAGATCACACCACAGTGCAAGTGTGATCCACCTTTCCCCTTAGCATACCAGAGCTGAAACCAAGCCTAAATCCAGTATGAACCTGGGCAGACATTGCATGGATGGCTGACAAGCTGAGTCTCAGGTAGGTCCACGGAAACAGCCTTACCTGGTAGTGGAAGTAGCCTCTGGCTGGTCAAAATCTCACATTGGATGAGGAAATGTGTCCTCTGTTCAGCAGACAACCATTTTATGAACTTCATTAAAATTTTTTCTACTAAATCGCTTTTGTTTCTGGCTTGATTTTGGGTTCAGTGCCTCACTAGACCTTACACTATTTTCTTATAGTTCCTACTCTCTGAAATACACAAAGGTGGGTGCTTTCAGACAGAAAATTGTCTTCTTGATTTTCAAGGGGACCCAACCCTAAGCATTTTCTTAGCCTTTAAAACCGGGAACTCGCAAAGACATGGAAACGCTCCATGCGATAAGACATGGAAAGAAAAGACTGCTAAAGTTAGCTCTCATGTCCCTAGACTCCAGTGCCCAGCAAATCACACAGATTGCAGTGGATGCTGCCATATCCCAGGGCTTTTGCAATGCATGGCAAAATTCCCAGGGATTTCAATAGGAGTTGTTTGTAAAGCAGAGTTGGCCATCTTGGAAAAAAAAAATAAAATAAAGCAAAAGTATTTTTAAGTCTTCACGTTGGAATCAAAAGCATCTTAAGGGCTCTATATCAAAAGTGAAAACTGAAGCTGGAACTGAACTCTGGCTTCATGCGTACTTCTAACCTTTACACCAGTACACCAACCAGTTTCTTTAAATACAATAGAAACTCTGCCACTTTGAAGATAAGCCCTCACAGTTAGCTTAAAACAATAATTCTGTACTTTCTTTCCTGTTTCTAGATTTATTTTAAGTATTAGTATAAAATGTCAGAGTCTGATAGCAGCCAGATCAGTTTGTATAAAAATCGACTGCCTGTTTGTAGTATATTACGGGCTATATTTGACACAGGAAAGCACTTAATCGTGAATGCTATCAGCACACCACACCCATCTTTGTAAGTGCCTTATACGCTAGATTTATCACCATGAACTTGGACTGGATAGAGACAAGTAATAATGAATAATGCAAACCCCTTCTGCAGAGGTAGGGTTAAAGGTGTATTATCCACAATACAACTGCCAGACTCCAGTTCAGAAGACGTGCTCGTATCTGTCAGCAGCACAGAGGCATCAGGACCAACTCTCTTTCACTTTGGGTTGATGTCCAGAGGACTATTTCCACTGGAGCCATCAGGCTCAGGTAAACAGAGTTCAGATAAAAGAGAGAAGAATCTGTCTCAAATATATGACCACACAGATTCTGCCATTTTAGGTATTTTATATCTATCAGCTTATTGCATTTGCACAGCAGAGCTGACAGCACTTCAAAGACTTAAACAAAACCCCCAAACCCCTTTGTCACACATTAAGTTTGATTTTATGTCACATACCTAATTTTTTAGCTTTATTCTAGCTTTTGACCATGAATATACTGCTTTTTGAAAGTATGCATGTTAGAAACATCCTGAAAAACACACCCATTACATAGGGGACAGGACCTTCCTGCTTTTCTCTGTCGACTCATGCAGAGTACAGCTCCCTCCTATAGAAGCTGCCCCTGTAGCCAGCCCCTCCATGCTTCTGTGCCTACAAGTGCACAGGAGATTTTCAAGCTCATGTATAGTCAGGAATGGAGAAGGAGAAAAACCAGGATGGTCAAACAGCTTAAGCTGTTTCCTCAGCTGCCCTCTCCTGCCCTCCTCAGCTCCTGCCAGCAGTGCTGCCTGGAGAACTGAAGGCCAGGCTGGATGGGGCTTTGAGTAACAAGGTCTAGTGGGAGGTGACCCTGTCCATGGCAGGGGGGGTTGGAACTCGATGATCTTTAAGGTCCCTTCCAACTCTAACCATTCTATGATTATGAATCTTTGCATGAAGATAAAGTAAAAAATGCTACCAAAAATGATGAATGATGCCTTTTGCAAAAGCTAACTGGAGAGTGAGCTGTGACAGTCACTTTGAGAGATGCTGTGGACATTCACCTTTTCAGCACATGCTCAGAAAGGAGCCCTGTTACCTATTTATGATATTTGTTCACAGCAGCCCAATTAGGAACCACATTTTCAGATCTGAGCCCTTGGGTGTTGCCTTGATTAAAAGAGAGGAATTTTGTTTGGGCTTTATTAGTATATTAGTCAAGCTTAGCTGAAAGACATAGCTATATCCTCTATATCCTCACAACGTAAACAATACTTATTGGAATAGTGCTAAACCCTTGAAAGCTTTGCAAGTAAATGCACCAGCAGGAGTGTTACGCATTTGTGAATCACTTCACCCTTCCCAAATGCCATTAGCTCAGGCTTAGGACAGGAAAGCTACTGAACAACACACTGGAATATATTTCAGCAGTTCAAGAGAAATGTTGAAATACACAGAGAAATACTCCTTAGGGAGAACATTTTTCCCTCTCTGGTAAGAAAACACACTGGCATTTCCAAGGATCAGTTTTATACCTCATCAGAAAGATGCCTCCTTCAGTGGAGGGTGCCCATCATGTGGTGGTGAAGGACTTCTCCACAGTGACTCAGAGGGCAGTGTGCCACTTACCTAACTGTTCCACCAACGCTTCTGGGAGCACCCACGAGTTCCCAGGTAGCTCAAACTTGCCAGCTCAGGATGAGATAATATGGCTGTAAACTAAAGACAGAAACCACTGAATCAACTTTAAAAAAACATGCCAAAGTGATATGTTTTGGGATAATTTAAGGTCATTCTCAGTTGGGGAAATTGTTCTTTCCCCACCATGCAGAGCAGACACACATCCATTCAATAATTTCTTTGTGGATGTTGCTAATAGATCTTTGTTATTAAGTTAGTACTCCCTTCAACTGTATAATGTTGTGTACCTGAAAGAAATAATGGGTTTGGTACCCTTAACGATAAGGTTGAGCACATGACACTAAGAAGTGTGTCTTTTACCTCAATGCTCTAGCTCTAACCTTTTTATCACAAAGGTCATTAGTGACCATAAAACTGATTAACTTCTTAAAAAATACAGATACATTGTCAGCTGGATCTGGCAACCAGTGCTATGGACTATCAATTCATTCATCAGAGGTAGTTGCCCACAGTTACCAGATCAAAGCTCAAATCAAGGTACAGGAATGAAAAAAAATCTATTAATGAGACACCATTGGTATTCATATTATGTCAGGCATCAAATTAGAAAGAGAAAAATCAGAATAAGGCAGATTTACAGAGCAATAAAGACTGTAAATCAGCTCACTCCATGTAGATGAGACTAAAAAGTAGCTTCAGAAAGAGCAAGGCTAAAACTCCAAACAATCTCATGGCCAACACACTGAAAGCTCAAAGAGTGGTTAAATACAAGGATTTTGAAAGTTTGGGGATTCTACAATAGTCCTCAGCCTCTAGGTGATCTGCAAGTTTCCCCAAAGCACTAAGAAAATAATTCAGTTACGATGTATTGTATGTGGAGGTAGACAAAACAGCAAAACCCACAGACAAATAACAAAAAACAAAGGCAGTACCCGCGGTGGGAGAGCTTAAATTTGCTATTAAACTAATGGCAAGTGAATGGCCATCAAATTCAATGGCAAAGGCCTATTTATTTCATACAGGTAGCATTAGAAAGAAGTATTAATCAATCCTGGCTCATGAAATTGCTGAGCCAGTTCAACTGCTCACCCACAGATCCCTAGACCTGCCATCCCTGCCGTGAGACGCTTTTCAGGGTTTTGTGGTCAGATCTATCTTTAAGGGAAATACTGTGACCTGCAATTAATGACAAAGAAACAGACAATAAATTATTATGTCTAATAATCACCTCTAAGGCTAGAGAGATTGATTAGCCCTCTTGATGATTTTTTTTTTCTTTAAAGCGAGCTTGTGTTATCTTTTTGTCTGTCCTCTTTTGGCATAGAAAACGGATCACAAAAATGCCTGTTTTCATTATGGCTTAAATGTTCCCCCAGAGAAACCAAACAACAGCTGCAGAGCGGTTTTACAACACTATTTGTGGTAGATCAGGAGCCTGAAATGAAGGACAGGGAAGTCTCTTCCAAACCTATCTTTGTATATTGCTGCTCTTACCTTCCATCACCTTCCCAGACAATACTGCAAAGACAAAGGCTTCATCCCTGTCCTGAACTGAAGTATAGTTCAAGGGGTGAAGCGGTAGTGACAGCCCTAAAAGAGGAACAGAGAACTATCAGAAGACATTCCCGCTGCCACAGTCACCAAGTCTGTCTCCAAAACCCACATAAGACCCAAATCCATATCATTACCTCAGTGCTGATGCTCTGCTAACCTGCTTGGTGCTACAGGCTCTGCTGTCTGCCCCAGGCTGTAATGCACCACCACCAGCTGCCCCAGGGTCTTCCCAAGGACTTTGTTCTTTGCTTGAAGGTGTCCATCTCCCCCAACAGGGCCACTTGCTCCTGCTACTCTGGCCTATGCACTTTCATCCAGCTATACCTTCTAAATCTCTCCCAGCAGCACAGCTCACTGACCTGCAGGAGAAGCCCACCACCACTCACCTGATGGCACTCACAAACCCACAGCTGCAGGAAGGAAAATGCTGGGAGAGGTCCCTTTTCAGTATCACCTATCCAGGCTTTCTTCCCCCTGGTAAACTGGAGGTTGTGGCTGCCACTCCCCAAGACTCACATTCACACCTTCTCATGGAGACAACCTGGGTCTGGGGAACAGACACACCCATTGGCATCTCCCCAAAGAGCCAACAAGAAGAGCATGTGGCTGAATGCCTACAGCTGCATGGTCCACCTGTGGCCCATCTGTGCTGAGAGGCAGATGTTATGGGGTGAGACTGCACTGCCCCTTTCAACCAACTCTCCCCAGAGTCCTTGTGATGGCCACTCATGCAGCCCTGTGCTCAGCACAGCAGGGGTTAGCAGGGGCACCATGGATGCCAGCGCTCCCTTCTGCTTCTAGTTCTCTAGTGAGGACCTGCAGACGGATGTCATGCTTGGGGCCATCTTCTTTCTGGGGCTGGATAAATACAGAGGGAATGGGAGATGGTGTCTAACCCCCACAAAGCGGTGATGTGCCTCACAGAAAAGTCAAGCACTGCCATGGTAGGCTCGATGCAGAAGACTACTCTGCACATAGTGGTCTCTGCACCTTTCCTAAATGCAATCTAGCATTTCTAGTGCAGGACAAGCAGCAGAGAGGGAAAATGAAGTACACCTGACTGTAAGATTTTTGAAGGTGGAAGTAGATCCTTATAAAGCTACCCAAAGAACTCATCTCTTTGGTCCAGCACCAGGATGCATGAACAAAAAAAAAGCCTTATAGATCCAGCACAGGGCACTTAATTGCTGTCAGTATGCAGAACTGGCCACCCCTACACCCTGCATGGCCACGAAATTTAGAGTTCAACTGTCAGTGTGATGTTACCGATGGCAGGGATGGCTGGCTTACATGCTGTACCTTTTGAGGAGCACTCACACTGCCCCAGCTGCAGAAATTATAGAATCATAGAATCATTTAGGTTGGAAAAGACCTTTAAGATCATTGAGCCCTACCATTAACCCAATAATACCAAGTCCACCACTAAATCCTTTCCATTCGATTTCTCAGCTTTTGCTTCTTTATTATTATTTCAGCTTAGTCACAGTCTTCCAGGAACAAGCAAACCCCAAATTCCAGATGTTAAAAAACAAACAAACAAACTAAAGAAACACAGAGATAAAAAAAAAAAAAAAAATCAAGAGGAAAACTAGCTCTCCTTTGTGCACTACCACATAGTCAAAGCAAAACACACACCCACGCTCCCTCCTACTTTGTAGTTCACTTTTAAGTCCTGCCGTGTCCAGCAGCTGGAAGCTGTCCTGCGTTGGACTGTGTGCAGGGATGTGCCAGAGATTCCCTCTCACTCCCTCGGGTGGGATGTAAAGAATTCCTCTCCTCATAGCCGGCATTCCTCTTGCACTGAGTCACTTTATGACTGAGACAATAACATGCAAGTCTTGTTCAAACACACATAAATAAATACTGCAATTTTTTTCTAATGATATAAATATGAGACTGTCCATTGGATATGAAACTTACTGTCCAAAACCTGTGTTAAAAACAGAGTAGCCCATGCTCACCACCTGCAGTTAAGAGACATACTTTGGTGTGCTTAGTCCATCTTCCCAAGATTAATTATTCAAGACCAAGGAATAGGATTCAAATTCACAGCTATTAAAATAAATTTTACTCCCAGAAGATGCAGGAGTCAGTAACCTGGTCATTCCTCCGAGCAGCAACCATCATGAGCACAAAACTCTGTTTTGTTGTGTATTGCTCCTGAGCATAAGACTACCTGATCCTTTCCCAGCAGCTTTAGAAGAACGTGTCATCTTGTCTGACATGTTTGAGCTGTAGAGGTGGGGCACAAATAGAAGAGTTTGGGTTTGGGTTTGTTGGGGGTTTTTTTTGAGGTGATTGGCTGGAAATACAAACATGAGCCAAACCTGAATATGGGTCACAAGCTGCCAAAGTTGAATTTCTACTCTGAAGACATTATTAGAGAGAGTTGAAAGCAAATATTGCTGTTGTCACTGTTAGGCAAGATCCTGGTGGAACCCAGTGCAGACAAGAAGAGCAGGGGAAGAAGGTGGTTCTGATCTTGAGTTCAGGTTCTGGAGCTAACTGAAATGAAAGAGAAGTCTTAACCACTAACATTAGAGTTCAGGGTTTGAACCCATTTCCCCCTGTCCTGCCAGCCTGAGGTTATCAATATTGGTAATTATTGTGCACCTGGGTTATGAGACTGTATGTAACCAGGGAGAGCATCAGAGCTCTGTGTGCACCAGAGAAACACTGGGGTGTCAGACCTACTAGACCTATTTCAGGGTGTGAAGTAGTCACCCATGATTGGGTTACTCCATTACACTCCAAAGATCTCAGCAAGCTTTGCTTTGTACCTTTGCTCACATGAAGTTTCCTCCTTTCTATGCATATCACCCTTTCTCCCATCAAGATTATTAAATGTGCCAGCTTTTCATTATGTGGGGTTTAGAAATTTTATTCAGCTTTTTATAGCTTGTTCCTTCCCCCCCAGCTCTGATGGAGAAAATTTGGAACGACAGGATAGCAGATCCAATTTAGTTTGTACTCCATGCAGAGTAAGGCTATTCAAAAGTAGATCCATGGAAAATAACAGGATTAATTGCTCAACAAAGTAAATTTTTGCTTAAAGGAGTTTACTGGTATTGTAGCCCATGTGTGAAAGGTACAGCACCCCTACAGAGCAGCCAAAACTCTGTTGATCAGGCCAGACTTTTGGAATATTCCCTAAAAATCCTGGCCTCACGTCTCAGGGATACTTTGAGGTGGTTCAGTCTTTCTGGATTTTACATACACAAAACCTAATAACTTCAGTCCCCTCACAAAGTCTTGGTTTCATCAACACAGAACAGGAATCTGCAGGAAAGTTTAGTGGTAAGCAAACACCATTTTTCGTTCAGTCTATCCAATCCCCACCCGAGAGCCAAGGCCCTTGGAAAATTGCCTCTGCTTCTGACCACTTATCCACACTGGGATTTGGGTGCTGGATGAGTAGAAATCCATTGACTCATTTCACACACAGAGAAGAGTTCTATCTCTTGTGAGAAAGCTACGTGCAGAGTATCCACGGAATAAGCTTTGGGAGCTATTTTACTGTAAAAAGATAGATTTATAAGTGTATGTTTATAGATACTAGAACACGCTAAACGGGTATCGGTGCATGGTATGGGCTAACTTTCACACAGCAGGCACCATCTGTGTTCGGTGTCTTTCTAGGCAAACCACTGGCATTTACCCAAGTCAATTTTTTTTATACAGAAGAAAAATGAAATCACTTACTGGAACTAGCCTACTGATTCACTTTTGGTCACTTTTACCACTCAGCCCAATGTCCAGGCAACAAATGACTCCTTTTCCTGAGCTGGCCAGGATTAGGTGGTACCAGCCAAGGCCAGGGTCTGCAGAGCTGCGTGGGAACGGGACACAAGCGGTAGATGAGGAACTCGCTAGGGAGTTGGGCTGGACCCTACTGAAGGAGGAACTGTTTATTTATCCAATTTCTCATTAAAACACGAAACTTTGGTTGCAATGCACAAACACACACAAAAGATAAACTAATTATTTAAGTAACGTTTACTTACCTGAGGCAAAATCATTTTTATACGTACCTTTCAAAAACCCCAAATAAACCCTCGCTGTAAAAGATACCACTACACACAGCTAAGATAACCCTTGCTTTGTTCCTCTTGTTTTGATCTTTTTGGTAGAAAGACAAAATCAAAACCTAGAGTGCAATGTAAGGAGTAGTGTTATAAAGCATTATATAGTAAGCACACGTCCTTTATAGAAACCTTTAATGTAGCTTTAAGTAGCAGAGCAATGGCAGCTCTACAACCCACAGAACATGCAGGTGCCATGACACTAGTGCTGATGGGTCTGGGCCATCTAGTTCCACCGATCACAATTTCAAGAGCTGTTACACAAAACCTCTGCCTTGCCTCACTGTATAATGAAAAAAAAAAAAACCCTTCTCTGGTATTTTTATTGTTCTTCTTCCTCTTTCCTAGTGAATTTACCACTAATGTTACACCAACTATGGGTTTGATGTGATAACACAGCCTCTATTAAGGGAGAATTTTGTATTACTCGTTTTTTTTTTACTCAGAATTAGGCAGCAAACATGTTGAAAATGATCCTATTTATCCATTATAATTACACTATACTGAGAGCAACTGTCCATCAATATGCAAATGTAATAAAAAAGTAATGTGTAGTAAGTTACTCCAGTGACCACATCCCATAGGGAGAAGTGATTCATGGATATATCCCGCTTAAATTTCCTGCAATTTCACCTTTCTGCCTTTGTATGTTCATATTTTATTTTGATGCTGCAGCTAACAATGTTGTGACTAAAATCATCTAGTGCTTTCTATCTACCTGTGAAGCCCTCTACATTAAAAAAAATGCCCTTTTAATAAAGAAAATATGTAAAGATTATCTCTCTCTTTTTATTTAAGGTGGTTTGCTTTTATTCCTGTTCAAAAACACAGAATACATTCTTGCTGCAAACCTTTCAAGGCCACATGGGGCTTTTTGCAGATTTTGTAAGGTCATTTATGGGTAACTTGTCATAAGCCTGCAAGCAGGAGCAGGTCACACAAGGCTCCAGGTGCTTCACCCACAACACTCTTTCTTATGTAAATGCAGAGCAATGCATGGGCAAGAGGGTTGAAGAAAACTTAGATTTCTTTGATCAAGCTCTGATGCACTCATTCAGTGCTGACAGTAGCCTCAGTGCTAGGTGTTTCTCCAAATACTTTGCACCACTTCATCAGAATAGTGAATTTAGTCCTGTCCCCTGAACGAGCTCTGTTTAACCAGAGGAGGTGGTGGGTCTCTGGGGAACAAGCAGCTCCTACACACACTCTTTGCAGCCAAAAGAGGGGGAAATAAGGAATAGCCATGATAAGCTTCTAACCACTGCAATTGCTGCTTGCTGTCGTTACAGCCATTGCATGACTCAGCGCTGGCTCCAGGTTGCTCCATAGATAGTATCACAGGAGCATCAGTGGACATGGCACCGAGGACAGACGCATTGCACCAAACAACTCCTCTGTTGATAACCCAGAGCTGGTCACTACATTAAACACAACAGAGGAAATCAGATAAATCCTGCTCTGAAATGGAAATCAGGTTCTTACCATCTTCTGAATATTTCTTCAGCCCCCTCCACTTTCTCCTTTTGAAAGATGATTTTTTTTTCATGAGTCTCCTTTCATGGGGATTTTACAGACAGCTTTACCTGCATCTTTGTTTTACAACCCTGTCATGCTTGCTGCTCCCCCCTTTCTTGTGCATGTGTGTGCGCTTTTGTTACTTGTATTGTATAAGGTGCCTTGGGATATTCGCATCCTGTGCATTGTGTGGCATTGTGTTGAATAGGAGGTACAGAAATTAAAAGCAGGTCTCCTCCTACCCACATATGCCTTTTCTTTGCAGGTTTTCCTGGAAGTTTTGTGCGGGGAGGGAAGGGAAGAGGTAAAATATGACTTGGCTGAGACTGCCGGATGCTGAATCAGCTGCGATTGCCTCACGTTTTCCTTTCTTTTAAAATAAGGGGTACAGTTTTCAAATATGCCCATCTGACTTCTCTCCAGGCCCTACCCAGCCCATCACTTCTCAGTAAGTCAGTTTTTAAAAATGGTGTTTATGCTTCTAAGTCATGCAGGCACCTTTGGAGAACATCTTTCTCTAGACCTTCTAGGTCTAGAGACTATGTGCTCTGGGATTGCAAGAACTTGGTGCAGCTGATGCAGGCTAGCACAGTGCTTATGATCAGCCACAACTAGTTTTCCCTTTCCCAAAATATTCTTTGAAAAAAAAAAAAAAAAAAAAAAAAAAAAAAAAGAAAAAGGAAGGGATCACAGAATCACAGAATATCAGGGATTGGAAGGGACCTTGAAAGATCATCTAGTCCAATCCCCCTGCCAGAGCAGGAACACCTAGATAAGGTCACACAGGAACACGTCCAGGCAGGTTCTGAATATGTCCAGAGAAGGAGACTCCACAACCTCTCTGGGCAGCCCCTTCCAGTGTTCCGTCACCCTCACTGTGAAGAAGTTTTTCCTCATATTTAAGTGGAACCTCTTGTGTTCCAACTTGTACCCATTGCCCCTTGTCTTATCATTGCTTGTCAAATATCATTACCTGTGAGATAGCCACACTCATTAACTCAAAGAAACCCACCACCACAAAAGCCCCCAAACACACAAGCTCTTAATGAGTAATGAGATGCTGCACTACTCTGGTTAAAGGAGCTGACGCCTCAGTTCTGGCTCCTTCTGGCTTCCTTCTGCTCCTCAGTTCTGGCTGGTCACACCTGCACACACCAGCACAGATTGCTCTGACAAGGCTGCGGTTATGCAAAAGTCAGTGAGCAGAGGAGCACTTCAGGAGCAGAGAACAAGTGGCATCAAAATCCTACAAGCCCCAGAGAGCACCCTTTTCACAAGACTTCCACGTCCTGAGCCTGCAGACAGATGAAATCAGCTGCTGGTTAGGAGCTGATAGCAGCTCGCTGGAGGCATGTCACCTGTCTTGAGCTTTGCTTCCACAGCATCTTTAAAAGTAAGGAAGAGTTTGATGCCTTTTAGTTAAAGGACACACGGCCCTATAAGTCCAAGCATGTACGTGGTACTCACCTTTCCAAGGCTGTTTCCCTGTTGTGCACTAGCTCAGGAGGATAAAGGCTTATCTATTCTTGCTCACTTATTGAAGCACCAACTGTGATTGACTACATGAAACTCCAGCAGGGCAGCAGAGGAAAATGGAGCATTAACGAGGGATGTGCTCTCCGAGGTGCACAGGAAAAACGACTGGCTTCTGACAAGCAAGGCCTTTGCATTCAAAGGTGAGAAAAGTAATTGCCAACTGCTACATTTCTTCTTTTTCCTTTGCAGAAACATGTATATATTCACCTGATGCAGCTAGATTTTGAGGTCTTGATAGCTGGTTTTATATGCTCTCCTAAAGGTTATTAATTCTTCCTACACTGTTCCCAGTTAGATGGAGTACCTTATAATATAACTTCCTCATTAACATCAAGAGCTGTGATTATACAGTTGTGTTACCAAGGGCTTCAAAGACATGAAGCCTAAATATAATCTTACAGTACCTTGTTACAATACAAAGCACATCCTCTAATACATTTTTTTGTTTGCATAAAATGCAGCACAATAATGGTTCACTTGACCTTTGCCCCCCTGTACAGTTCATTTTAACATTGTTTGAGGAGCGGGGAGTTTGCATTTTGCAGGGCACAGGTGCTCTGCCCCACGCTGGAGGCTGAGGCTCAACCCCGGTGGTGTGGTGCACCGCTTCTCCNTTAACTACAGGATCCCCCCCCCCCCCCCCCCCCTCCCCAGCAGCTGGACTCAGGGGACCGCTTTTGTGGTCCACCAGGAATTTCCTGTGATAGAATATCAGAAACCTACTGGTGACTAGTAGGAGGTGACTTCACAGGGCAAAAGTTCTCTCCCTACAATAAACATTCTCAGCGCCGCTGTGGAGATTTCCTACGTAGACCTGACAGCCGCCAGCTACTTGTCATCTCGACAGAGAACGGCTCAGGGAAGGGATCGCTGTCATTTGCAAGAGTTTGTCAACGGAAAAGTGAGGCTGTGCCCCTCTTGCCATGTGATTAATGCCTCCTGAGAAAAGGAANATATATATAAATCCTACCATTTTGACTGAAAGCACTTTTAAAAATGCACAAATCTATAGTCAGAGACAGAGTATACTGGCATCTATAGGCAGCACAATATGCATGCAGCTCATATATACCAAATAACCTGGCATCTATAGGTTCCACAATACACCTGCAGTCAGGGAACTAACACACCCATTAGGAAAACACCATACTCTCTCTGTAAGGAGGTTTCCTTGGGAATAACCACAGGGATATTTAGCCTCCTGATCTCTTACAGGGGACTGTCGTTTGGAGGATACATGTAGTAAATATGAGGCTGGCACAATTCCCTTGGCTAAAACTACCACAAGGACTGCCGAGAGCACTGGATTCGTTTGGTTGGCTGAAATAACGTGCAACTGGGCAGACTGCAGTGAAGTTTGCAGACCGAAATAGCTTTGGGGAAACAATACATTAATTTCCTGTGGAAAATACATCTATTAAAATGGAGACTAGCTTTGGTTGAGTCCAACATGGTAAAAAAGAAAATAGAGCTCAGTGTTGCCTTGGAAATAAAAAAATGCTGAAAAGTAATATTACCCTCAGAATTAGGGCTGTGCCAGGGTCTTGTGTGGCAGAGCCAGTGAGAGAGAGAGCAAAGATTACCTTAGCCTGTCTTTAAGTTGTCTCACCAACTCCTCCACATACTCTAGCACTTATGCACAAAGCCTGCAGCCATGGCCTTCACCATGTGCTTTCTGAGCAGCTTTCCTGTCCACCGGACAAAATTCGATTCCAAGCAACGCTGATTTCTGGTGCTTCTGAAATCCTCTCATCAGCTAAAAGCCATTTCCACAGGTGAGTCTTCATCAGGGCTGGACAGAACAGATCTGTCTCGCATCCTGCCTTGCTCTGCAACTGATAGTACTGCCTCAGGAAGAAGAGAGGAGAAAAAGGCAGTTGAGAAACCTGCAGAAATACTCAGCAGCGCTGGAGATGTTTGATGCTGCACTACTTGTTTGCTGTTCCTGAAGTGCTCCTATACTTAGTGACATTTGCAGAAATGACTAATTAACCTGGTCAGAGCAGCCTGTGCCCATGCATGTACCTGTGAGGAGCAGGGGGTCAGCACTTCAGCTCCTTTAAGAATAGCAGTGGGGAGGAACAAAGCCCTGCTTTTAAGAGTTGTTTCTCTTTACGTTCTCTGACAAACTTCTCTTTTTCCCCCAGCCATGAACAACGTTTAAACCAGAATTATTTCCGTGAGAGCTCTGACCATCCCCTCTTGGAGGTCTTAATTCACACAAATAACCTCCGCCTTACCCCACAGGCTGTTAATGATGCACTGGGAGACGAGACCACATTATCTGGCCTCGGTGTATTCACCAAACTTTTAGTGGCAAATAGATGTTCGTGCTGAGGGAAGACTAAATCCATCTGTCAAGTACCTCTTTTTTTTTTTTTTTTTTTGTGATCAAGGTTGATATTTTTAGTCGCAGTGACTGAACTTCCAGTCAGTCACTATGTACTCAAGAGGAAGAAACCAGTTTGGTTAGCTTTTTTTTCCTGTTTCTCAGCAAGCAGAACACTGTATTCCATTTCTGTGGACCGTGACATCCCATGGCACATTAAAAGCTTTATTCAAACTGTGAGACAGCCATATTTTACACTCAGCAGGAGACTCTAGGAAGAAGTATGAGGCCAGGGTTATTCTGACTCTGGACAGCTTGTCAAACTGGGAGCTAGGAACAAAGCTTAGGACTTTCTCTGCCAGTTCACATGGTCCTGAAATAAATAAGTAGAAGATTGCCTCAGCAGGGATTTTCTTTATGTTACAAGAGACTCTACATAGAGGAGGATTTAAATTCAGATGTAGCTAAACCTGCCCTTGTGCTTTTGTTCTGAGTCTCCATCCACTGTGTACCATCACAAAAACTGTGGAAATGGTGAGGAAAGCTCCAAAGTAAACAGGACTTTATTTTCTTGCCTGCACTTGAAGACAGCAATTGAACAATAAGTTCTCAGCTTAGTTCATGGACCAGGTTCGCTGAAATCTGGGAACTCCTCTTCAAACCCGGGCCCTGTCTCACATGCTGATTCACAGTTTCACCTCAAAACTATAAAAAGTTCATCAGGTAGTAAAAGAGCTTGAGAAGTCCTTTATTAGTCTGCTCAGCATTGTATCCTGATTCACCTTTTCAAAGAGATGATGACAGAAACTGCAAAAATTGTTTCTACCTTCCAAAACAATAAATAGCATTAATTGAACTCCACTGCAAAAATCTCATACGTCTCTCATCACACAAAGGCAGAGTATGTTGTATTTCCTGTGGCTTCTACCATGTTGGAGAGAGGGTTTCTACGTGCCAGGAAACCTTTCTCTTCTTCTGTTCCACAAACATTTAAGATAAAGAGGAATGCAAAACACTCTGCAAGGTGGACACTCTCCTTGCTCTTTGATTTCAGCATGCAAGGCTAAATTTAAGATGGGGAGAATATCATCTTCTTAGCATGCTGAAGGACATCAGTGTCTAGCTGATATTGCTCATGTCTGTGTTGTGTAAATCAGAGCCATCACCCATGAGAATTAAAATCATCCAACCTTAATTGTGCAGCTCAAGTGCACAACAAAGAGGCACAGAGGTTGAAGAAGCTTCTTGAGCAACTTAGTTTATGTTATTCTAGAATGCTCTGAGATGGCTTCTTGTCTCCTGAAGCTCAATGCAACTCATAAGGTGCAAGCAGTCAACAAACTTCTCAGTTATTTTTGTATTTGTACAGGACACAAAGTTTAAGGTGTCTGTTCTTCGTGCCATGCAGGAGAGGAAACCCATTGATACTGACTCCCTGCTTGTACTAGCAAAATGTAACAACAAACCCCGCACTGAGGATTCAAGATAAACTTAGGGAAAAAGCTTCCCTTCAGTGAATGTGTAGGGAAGAAGTCTCAGGCTGGAGCTGGGCTCATCAGTCCAAGGGTACATCATGGGAGAAAATCCATTGACTTCAGCAATGGAGCAAACTAAACTGTATCATCCTGTTGATCACTGCATCTACTACACTTGGGCACGTTTGGGGAAAGACTGAAGAGAAACAAAACGGCTCTTGCTTTTGAACATTTTTGAAGTTAGTGAACTCAATCTAGTTCTCTTGTGGGTGGAAGATCTCTATTGTGAGAGGTCTTTAACATGTCACAGGAGATGTTCCATTGCATCAGGGCATGAGAGGAAGACAACGGTGATTGTCTGATCTTACACAGGTTGTTTTTCTTCTTCATGTTTGTCCTATTTTCTAAGGACTATAACCAGGGGAGTTAAGAAAAAACAGTTTTGAAGACCTTGCTGTGCTTTCCAAAAGAAAACTGAAAGCTTCACAATCAGCAATGTATTTCCCATCTAACAAGGCATCTGACGGTAGAGGACTTCAGGAAAGTAGCAGAGTTTATGGAGCCAGTAGGTTGCCAAAATCCAAACCACAAAACCTTATCCTTAGCAGAGCTAAAAACAAGACAGACATTCTCCAACACATTTATGTTGCAATACTGTGCTAAAAATTTCCCAAGTTTGAAGAACTCTGAAGAGCCTACTTGATTATACATTCACATCTTTCCTGAATACAAGGTGAAGAAGAGTTGGATGACTCACCAATGGTAAAAGCACGACAGTTTGCTTTAAGTCTTAGCTTAACGTTGCCTATTGGCAACCAGAAGTTGACACAGATATAATGCAGAAATATAGTGCTCTAATTTTTTGTGATACAGAGGATCCTGGAGTGGGACACTTTGTGCTTGGTTCCACAGAAGGGTACATGGCTTGATTTTATAGTGAAAAGGAGAATAGATGTCTTTTTCCTCTCCAATAAGGCATTTGCAGTGCCTCTTACCATATTAGAAACATGGACTGCACATCACAAAATTGGTTTCCCATAATGTTTTGGTTATAGAAACGAACATGAAAGTACTGTGTATTTGTATTGTATCTGATTTCACAAGGCTACTCATTGCAATATTTGACTGCTTGGTGCTGCTTTCCCACCTGGTGCATGCTAAATCTCAGCATGCCTTCAGCTCTTTAATTAATAAATAGGGTGCTAGAGAAATAAATTTAATCCCACTAAACTGTAACCCCATGAGCAGCTCAGTAGGGCCGTTTGTAGAGTGATATAGCACAATGTGATTTTAAACCCCTTGCGAACTGATCCAAACATGTCATAGAACGGCTTAGGTTGGAAGGGACCTTATAGATCATCTAGTTCAATCCCCCCTGCCATGGGCAGGGACACCTCCCACCAGACCAGGTTGCTCAAAGCCCCATCCAGCCTGGCCTTGAACCCCTCCAGGGATGGGGCAGTCACAGCTTCTCTGGGCAACCTGTTCCAGTGTCTCACCACTGAGAGTGAAAAATTTCTTATTATGCTTAATGAATATTTTCCATCACCATTTAAATCTATTAAGAAAAAGTGTCTTTACAAGAGACCTTTGCTTATTTTATGGTTAGTACTTCTCTTCCTGACAATCTTAAAGGGTTCACCACCACTTCATTATTTCAGCAAAATAAAAGTACACATCTTAACCATTTCTGACTTACAGATATCCTCAAAGATTGCAGTTTTTAACACCAGGAAATGTACAGGTAATAGATTAGTTGCTTTTCCATTTACTAATCACTGCCCTTCAAAACTTTCCTTCCCCCCAAAGTTGTTGCCTCATTAGTCTCCATGCATGACTGAAAGCTTTAAAAGCTCATGACCAATTAATTACAAAAAAGACTTCTGGGGGACATTTCCCATCATTTCAAACAGCGCTCTCTGTTTTAGCACAAAGCACATTTTGATGTATTCCCGCTTCAGAACACCCCCCCGAGACTTCTCCTCCTGAATTAAAGACTTTTAAACTCAATACCTGACACAGAAATGGAGCCAACCAGCTCACCCCGCCGCTCGGGAGCTGTGCGCACCCCAAGGCCGGGGTGGCCGGGGTAAGATCTCCCCCCAGCGGCCACTGTGCTGCTATCGGCAAATCTTTGTATATTAATCTGGGAGGGGGGAACCCACACACCCTCCCACACACGCCTCAGCCTTCATCCTAGTTTCTTGGAAGGCAGTGGAGGTGATGGGTTTACCTATAACTCCGTTGGCTTTGCATCTTCCTGCTGATTAGCAACAGATGCCACTGTCCTCACAGAGCTCTGCAGATTGCCGCTGCGACTGACAAAACTATTCCAAGTGAATTCAATGCAAATTCAGTCCTGTACATTGAATTTTTGCAGGCTNCCCCCCCCCCAATGGTTGCTCCTAAACAAGAGAGGAGGATATTGTTTACCACTGTCAGAAACACACACCAACCGCCTTTATTCACAGATGGTACAAAACTCACGCAGCTGAAAAACACGGCCACAAATTGGAGATCCCCTCCTTATCCCTGGCCTCAGCCCCTAGCCCTTGCAGGGCATCTGGCTGCCCCACCTCACTGGTGCTGGAGTTTTAGCAATAAGTATGTTTTCGTGGGTAAACCCCCTTAGGAAGCACCAGCCACCCTCTTTCTTGAGCAGTGAAACACAGAGTGGCTCAGCTGGCCCCTTCCATAGCTGGGTTACCTCTTCATTTCCCACCCAGTCGCTCAGGCAGGTGCCTTCTCCCAGCTCCAGCCAGGGTAGAAAAGGAGCTGGTTCCTCTCCCATAGAAAACTAGTAGCAAAGAAAGAAAAGAAATTTTTTAGGCAGGCTGAAAATTTGCATCTGCAAAATAAGTTTACACAAAGCGCTATTCTGCATGTTTGTCAGAGTGACCACCAAGTCACCACCAAGTCACAAGAGCAAATGTTCTCACAGAAAATTAGGCTGTTATTTTGTTAATAAAAATCTTCTCCTAGGCTATTAGTAGCTTTTCTCATTCTCTGTATTGTTTGTGCTCTACAGATACCCGTTTCTGACACTGATCAACAACATCTGTCTCCCTTGTTTAGGAGCGGCAAGTGAAAAAGAAAAAGCAGAGTGTAAATGGAAACAACTGGACCAAAGCAGTGTGTAAAAATCTGAATAGTTTTGAAAGCTTTAAATCTGTTGATGTGAAAGTAGAAAGGTCTCATTATAATTTTTTCTAACCTTAAAATCTGTCAACTTTGTATAAGTCACTTCACAATTAAAAGTGTTGTTCTTACTACTACTGTTACAGGCAAAATTAAAACTGCTCTGACAGAAAAATATTTGGGGGAAAAAATGTTTGTATTATACTTTTAACAGGAAATTAGATTCAGTTTCATCATTTCCCTTTCCAGTCAATACATGTGTGTGCACCTTTCAAATGGCACCAGGGGCAGGAGACCATGGCTCAGGAGCAGTGTGCCTGCTGAAGCCTGGTTTCTCTAGCTGAGGTCTGGGGGTGACGTTTGCTGGTGTCTGACAAAAAGAATTCACATTTAAGCCTGTCTATCAGCAGGGACACATGAGCCTCCTCCCCCAGTTCAGCTGCTCAGCTTCATGGGGGCACGTGGGACCTTTGACACTTCTACTCCTCCATCAAGCACAGCTGAAGCTGTTCAAAAAGTTTCAAAAGAAATGGCAAGGGAGCCAGGTGGATTCAGAGATGGACAAGTGTGTGCTGTTACACACCACTTCTTTCCTTCGGAAATCAGACTAAAACACAGGAAAACTTGACTGGAGCATTCCCTGAATCCAATTAAGGGAATCAGCTTCTATGAGGCTATGATAAGATACCATCATATCCTCGGAATGTCAGCTGGCATTAGCGTTGACTACAGAAGTTATTCCTGTTGCTTTCTGGGTAGACCTGCAGCTGAGAGCTCTGCTCCCTATGGCAGAAGTGACTCTGCCACCATTGCCAGCCCTTGCTCTGTCTTTGTGACCAAGGGACTATTACTACCAGTCTTCCAGAAATGCTGCAGATTACCATCACACATCCAGGTCAAAGTTTTGTAAACTCTGAAAACTTGAAAACTCTGTAAAGACTATATACAGGGATGGTGGGTTTTTGCCCTCCAGGGTGTAATTTGACACAGGGAGCAGTTTATGTGCACTATGCTTTTACCAAAAGAAAAAAAAAACAAAAACAAAACAAAACCAAAATGTAGCCAGGGAGTAATTTGCTGAGTGGTCTTTGATCATGAAAGTTCAGACTTTTGGACTCAATGATCTGAAAAGGTCCCTTCCAACCTAAACAATTCTATGGTCAGTCAAGGGGTAACAAACTGTCCTATTTTCATAGTAAATAAGGGACATTGGTGTAGATTTCAGTGGATGGAAACAAATTGTATCGGATGTGAAAAAAACCCAAAGAATTGTATTCCAATTGATCC
Source organism: Nycticryphes semicollaris (assembly GCA_013400055.1). Classification (NCBI taxonomy): domain Eukaryota; kingdom Metazoa; phylum Chordata; class Aves; order Charadriiformes; family Rostratulidae; genus Nycticryphes; species Nycticryphes semicollaris. Next base: position 1,078,632 of record VXBJ01005728.1, on the reverse strand, counting down.
AAACATAGAGGGGTTAATCAGAACAGAACAGTGTCTTAAGTCAGGATGACCCTGTAGGACCCACAGACACATCCTTCATGCAGTCAGAGGCTTTAAGCATCCTAGGAAGGACAGCACAGAAGCAGCTGAAATGGGCAAAGAAAAGAGAGAAAACAAAATAGCCTTTGGAGCTTCTTCCATGTCACAGTCATTTTTTCATTCATGCGAGACCTTTATATTCTCCCTTTGACCTTTGAGTGATTTGAACAAATTGCCCAGAAATTCAAGTACTCCTCATTGAGTACAAAAGACAAATTGGTATTTAAATGGCACTGTATTGTATAGTTTAATGCACGAGCCTATCCTTCACCATGTTCTCCCTACTTAGAGCAGCAGATAAGCTTTTATAGGAAAATGGAATTAGACATTTTCAAGAATCCCAAAAGGAGTCAATAACAATGTAAGCAGAAATGATCCCAAACAGTTGACTTTGGATGAAGAATGTTAGTGGACAGAGATATAATCTCTAAGGTCTCTCCCCTACAGCGTTTCAATGTAGAATTGTGCATTTCCTTGTGATTTCCTATCAAAAACAAAACCCCAACAAACAACCTTTAGCAGTGTAAAATCTTATACTTAAAATTTCATCAATTGGCATTTTTAGAACACAGTTGTGTAAAACTCAAGTGAAGGTACAGCTATAAGACATCATGAGAAGAACTAAAATCAAATATGTACATTTAGCTTTAATTTTCATTTAACTCTGTCTGTGACTGAAATTAGGAAATGTCTTTCTACTCCGTATTTGCAAGGGACAAAGAATCCAGTTACATTATGAATAAAAAACAGGTAAACTCAAAGTGAATTGGTAGAAAAGCTTGTAATATAAAAAAGGAAGTATAAGTGTCCCGACTCCTTGGATAGTCAGAAGTATCACTAAAGCTGGTGAAATTTTGGATACAATAAAATGAAAAGCCACAGAACTCCTGCCTTACTTGTTGGTCCCTACAATACTGCATGCAAAGTGCTGCCAAAGGCATGAGTCTGAAAGATCAGTCTCTGGTATGATGGTAGTTGGCCATAAAAACAGGCAGAGCTAGGCCTGTGACTAAGCTTGCCATCATTTGGAGAAAGGAAATATAAATCTTCCCACATTACCAGGAGGCAACTGATAGCAGAGGCCTTGCAGGTGAGCTCTGTCAGCAGAGAAAAAAACTCCTCCCAAACCCCTTGCTAGACCAGGGAAGAGGACACCCCTTCAGGTCCTAACTCAGTGATCCAGGGTGGAGGGTGGTACACAAGCTCCTCTTCCAGGTCACAGCACTAGAGAGGATGTGCCAGCACCTGCCTGGGTCACAGGGGTCTCCGTGTGCTCTCTGGTACCCTCCTGAAGCATCTCAGCTGAGGCTTTGCAAGGTGCAGAATGTCCCCCCTGGTATGAGGAACAGCCTATTCCCCAGCACCATTGCCCAGAGAAGCTGTGGATGCTCCATCCCTGGAGATGTTCAAGGCCAGGCTGGATGGGGGTTTGAGCAACCTGGTCAAGTGGGAAGTGTCCCTGCCCATGGCAGGGGGGTTGGAACTTGATGATCTTTAGGGTCCCTTCCAACCCAAACCATTCTGCGATTCTATGATCATCTCCAGGGTGGGATATCACTGGTGTGTAGCCACCACAAGAGGGAGGTTTCAGGGGATTTTGAGCACAGGGGACTGATTTCCCTTGGCTCTGCCTGCAGGCACTCTCATGTCTACACTACTAGGGCTCCATACCATGCATTATTTTGGAGCAGACGTGTGGACCTAGCTATACCCAGGAGCACCTGCTGCTTGGGTACTACTGCTGGTGGTCTAAGTAGAGCAGCACAGGACTAACAAAGACTATACAGAATCCCCGAGGCTCTGAGTAGGTTTTCCAGAAGTTAAGTCTACCTCTCCATGGAGATGGAGCCATAGCAGATGCCTTGTTTTATTCCCTGTAGGCATAAGAAGTCACTTTGATACTGGAGAGGTTTATTTTTCTCCATGACGCTGCTTTGAACAAAGGCAGGAATCCCACACTTGTGGCCTGAAATAATGAAAACAATTGGCTTAGTCTGACCAATTAACAGAACTCCCACACCTCAAAAACAAAACAAAAAACCCCCCAAACAAACAAAAAAATAAAAAAAGGGGAAGCATTATACACTGCATTCCTTATAAACTCACAGATCGCATCCAAGGCCTTCAGGGTCCCCAGTACTTAGCTTTCAAAATGAAGCATTTAAAGTCTCGTTATTACTTATACCTGGTTAAAGTCACATTTACCTGTTCTGTGACTTGTTCATAACCATTCGGTGTGAATGAAATGATCTTTAAGTTGATAAGTCAGTTTTTGTACATTTTAAAAATGAGTGTTCATAGACTATGCAACCTAATTAACCTTTAACCTTGTTTGTGAGCTCCTTCTGGAGAGACACCAAGGATGTCTGCGAAGACTGAATAACAGAATCACAGAATGATATGGGGTTGGAAGGGATCTCTGGAAATCATCTAGTCCAACCCCCCTGCCAGAGCAGGTCCTCCTACAGCAGGTTGCATGGGGACATGTCCAAGTGAGTTTGGAATGCCTCCAGATACGGAGATGCCACCATCTCTCTGGGCAGGCTGTTCCTGTGCTCTGCCACCCTCAAAGTGAACAGTTTCCTCCTCATGTTTATATGGAACTTCTTATTTTCAAGTTCATGCCCATTAACTCTTTTCCTGTCACTGGGCACCACCAAAAAAAGGACTGGCCCCATCCTCTGAACACCCACCCTTTATGTATTTATAAGCATTGATAAGATCTCCCCTCAGTCTTCTTTTCTCCAGACTAAAAAGACACAAGTCCCTCAGTCTCACACAAGTCAGAAAACACAGCTTGACCTTCAGCCAAACGTTACCAGATGACAGTTTTGGAACACTTGCCATAATTGCACCATCAGTTTTTTCAGACATGAAAGAAAGAATGGCGCTGTACACGTGTTTGGACAGTTCTGCTATTCTCATTCCTATTCTCTGACAGCACCATCAGAGGAGAGCAGGGCAGGGGCTGACAGCCTCTCCCACCCAGTCCCACCTCCCCAGGCAGGAGCAGGGTACTGGGGGCACCAGGGCAACCCCAGCCCTGGGCATCAGGCACCTCTCGTGGGTGGTTCCTGATCCTCCCAGGCAATGATGCTCAGTCAGGCTTGGTGGTGCCCTTGTAGCCCTGGAACAAGAACGTGCAAGCTGTGATGATGGAAAAGAATAGGCTACAATGATGTGGACTGCATTAAAAAAGTTTCATGTACACAATGTCAGAGCATCTGAATCCCAGATTTATGGAAAGATTATGACTATTTGGAGGCTTGTTTTGCTCAGAGACTGGAATCTGCCACTCTTGGAGACTTTTGCCTTGGGAATTTGTTAGCCCTCTCTCCAGAGGTGCATGGTATCAGAGACGATTAGCAGATGAACAAATCAGTGGATTTTAAAATACAGAACCTTTTTTTTTTTTTTTTTTCATGGGCTAATTAGAAACATGCCACAAATCCAGAACCTGAGCCACACATAAAAGTTCTGAGTCAGATATAAAAGATTATCTGAAGAAAAAAAAAAAAATAAAGCCTGCCTTTTCCGTTCAACAACACAGGGGCTTGTGCAAGTTCCGAGTTCTTTCATTCAGGAAGAATCAAAGTTTCCTTTCCTTCAGCCACAGAAAAACATCGAGCTCTGACTCCTTGTGTAGCCAAGCACGGTGCTTGTAGCAAAGAGTCATGCTGAATCAACTGAAATCTTTGTTTCCAGTATTTCAAGAAACTAAAATGTTTCTTGAAAAAAAGAAAAAAGACATAAAGCATTCCTCCAGTCCCAAGCACTGCTCCAAGAAGGCCTCTTTAGGGCTTTAGGGCAGGTTTCATGTGAAACCCATGAACCTAAGGAATCACTGAGAACCTCTGCAATCTACTTTTGGAGTCAATGACTACTCTTACAAAGAGAAGACTGCTTTGGTTCACA
>VXBJ01005728.1:1054557-1068781 GCA_013400055.1 Nycticryphes semicollaris | reverse complement strand
GGCCCTCCCCTCCCCCCCCCTTCCCCCCCCCCTCTTTTCTCCTCCCCAAAATACACAATGATACATAAACACTTTTGTCTTCTGGTCTTCACTAATATGACTAACTTCCTTCTTCGCTTCCAGTTAAGTAGCTTTCCTGTTGAGTACCACCACCTCCACAAAATACAATTGTGAATCGATTCATAAAAACAGAAACATTATGGCACAAATAAGGGAAGGCAATAAATACTCTTCCCCCCACCCCCACCTCCAACTCCTTCCCAAATGGAGGCAGTAGTATTGTAATAACAAAAAGAAAAAAAGAAAACTTGAAAAAAAAAAAAAAAGTATTGCTTGTCATTTAAGTTTCCAAACCAACAATCATCAGGATGCAGAACAGGATACATCTAAAGTGAGAAAGTTATTTACTTCACATTCAAGTTAACACTACTATACTTTTTTTGGCCCATGGTTTTGTTCTTAATGTGCCAAAAAAAAGTGTTGTGCACCTTATAAAACATGGATGTTAACGCCACGAAGGGCAAATTCCTGCTATTCACAATCCAGCTTTATATTGGTGGTGTTTTCCTATGTTTCACCTATACTTAAACCACAGGTCAGGAGAGCGACCATTACCGATAGCATCTAACACACATCACCCACAGACAACAGGAGCTGGAGAGTAAGCTGTCAAATATTAGTGACTTTCCATCATTATTCTCTGTATTTTAGATCATTTAATCATCGTGAGAATAGGAGACTTGTTTTATTTTGTCTTGTGATTACAGATGCTCATATTAATTGACAACGTAGTTCATTGAGTGAAGCAAAAATCTGGGCTGGTTGACAAACACCAACAATAGATTTCATCCATTTTTTGTTACTCTCTGAAAGAAAAAGAAGATATTTTAAAATGTTTTTTTTTTTTTTTTATTTTCCTCCTTTTCCCCTCCCCCTCTGAGACATAAAAGTGAAATACAGGTGTTACACAACAGAAGCAGGAGATTCTGGCATTCAGAGGGCTTCCCCTAGGAGTGAGGATTGGCAGCTACAGGAAACGGTAGGTAGCATTTCCAAAGACACATGAAATTTGGAAAGCAAATGTGTTCTGTTCTTCCCGACTGTTTTCTGCACCCTAATAACCAAACTATCCCTATTGCCAAATTCAGCTTCCATTAAAGTTCACCTGATTATGAAGCATCCCATTAACTTCTGAGGAGTCAGATCAAGTTCTAACAGATTAACTTAAATCCCCTCTCTCATCTGCTTGGTTCATCACCCCAAAAGCCCAACCCTAAGCTTCCCTATAAATCCTAGGCCGCTACTGCACAGTGGCCATACAGAATTCTGGAGAGATTAATGACAGAAACATTTGTTGGAAAATACTTTTCAAGATGGTGTCAAGCTGGTGTGATTAAAACATTGTTTCCCATAAAAAGTATTTGTTCGTAACTTTTCCAGCTCTAAATTCATTTATCCACTGTCACATATGCAACCTGTGACCAAGCTGAAAACCTGTTCATTGACTCTGGATCCTGCTGTGCATTTTTATCAACACCATTATATTTGTGTCTGGACAAGTTTTACATTCTGAATAATAAAAGCCATTGATTTGAGATAACTAGCTTTGTAAAAATAAAATTTAGCCAGAAAGTTCTTTTAAACTGCACATCCTGTCTTTCTCTCTCTAAAGGACTAACACAAAGATCAAGACTTTTCAAGTAGCTCTAGTGCCACTGATGACAGTGGTAAAAGCCAAAACATTGCTATGGAACTGAAGAAGTTAATGAATTCTTTTGTACTTTGTTATTTCTGGTTGCTTTTAATTCTCCCCTTTCCAAAAACAGATGGGCTATCTCTCAGAGGTATTCAAGATACTATTCTCTAAAACATAAAATATAATCCTATAGAATATGATTGTAAAACTAGTATTACGTTCTGTACAGCCATGTTTCCAATTGAAACTGAGAGGGGGACAGGGAGCAGAAACTAATTATTAAGTCAAGTTACTCTTTGGAATCATCCTCTGAAATAAATGCAACATCAAACTTCTTGTCTGAAAAAATAACTGGCAAAAAAATCACTGCAAGAGTAAGTGTCCAAACACAGACTTTATGCTGCTCTACACTGTTTCCAAACGTTAAGACGTCTCATACCCAGTATTATGACAATAAAAAAAGTTGAGAGCTACACAGAAGATTCCATAAACAAAAATTTATGTTTTGTCTAGTATAACAGGAGTCTTAAAAAAAACAAACACCACTTTGTATCCATTATTTCATACCCAGATGTTTCCTGTGCACCTGCGGTTGTCTCCAGTTCTGAATTCATGAACTATAGTATTTTAACAGCCTCTCATCAGTTGGCTTTAGAATTTTCTTGTCTGCCATGTTTACGATCCATCCTGGAGCAAGACCAAAAAATATCTGTCTAGGATCCTTGCGCGTGCTTAACATTTTGAAGAGTTCATCCTTGGTTATGTCTGGTAAGGTATAACCGTATTTCTTGGCGAGTTCAAGCCTGACTTCTGCCACCTTGGATGGATCTGCCAGGTACCCACGATTCCTGGCATCTGTGTAGTATCGGACTAGATCTTCAGGTGGAAGCATTCGCTTTGGAATAGGCTGGCCACGCAGAAAAAACACTACTGGCTTACATAAAATTTCTGTGGGCAAACACGAGAGAAGTTTAGGTACCATCCTGACGTAATCCATATTTGAAGACATTAAACAACACCCTCTTCTTTAGCATTTTGTACTAAATAAAGTATTAAAAAGCATCAAGCGAAATAAACAAATCTTAAGAATGTTCTTGTTCAGAATGAGATAGTGTTATACAAGCTTCACTTAAGCAAACCATTCACCCCGTTTTAACTGATATTTGTAATAACAGCCTGAACAAATCATTACTTCTAATACATGTAGAATGCCTACTTTGGAAAGGTACAGTCAGTAAGGTAGATACCACCGGTTTTTTGAAGGCCTGACTTCCAGGTTAGAAGCAATGCATTTGCACGGATATTAACACAGTGTACCAACAAGTATCAAATTTAGTGTTTCTAGAAGTGTTTTCAATATACAATCAACGGCACGTGCACTTATTTAGTCATCTGTGAGATTACTGTTTCCTCCTCAAGTTTTACTGACTCTGGCAAATTACATTCCAGATCTGCTTAACCTTAATATCTCGATTATTTTCTAAATTGGAAAAAATAAAAGTTAAATTGGATCTCTCCAAGGTAACATATTTTAGACACAAAAGATTTCTATTCCTCTTGTTCTCAGCGTCATTCACACATGAAAGCTCCATTATTGTCAATAAAACCTGCATGAATGAATATTAGGCAGGATGCAGCCTCAAGCAAAGCAAAGCCTCATTCTCCAGTGAAAGTGTTCTGAAAACAATAGCCACTTTAACAATTCTGAGCTTCTGTAACTTACTTATTTCCTCACTTTAACTGGAAAAATATTTTAAATTAAAAATATAAAAATCCATACTGTTTTTTTTTTTTAAATCTAGGTTTTTTCCCTGAATTGTCTTAGGGTTATTAATCGCGTTAGAAAGTTAGAAAAATTCTAAGACACAATCTTTTAATAATTCCTCTATTTACAAAGCTACTTGGATTTCTTTAACTGGCTGATTGGTAAAAGACTACTAGCACTGGTAGGGCTAAACAAAGCAAAGCTGAGGAGGCATCACAGTTCAGTATCTGTGTAACAATGTGCTGTTGAAGCTCTTAGAACAGAAGTCGCGGACGGTTTTCCAATAAGAACTAGGCTTGAAACTTCGAGTGGATCATTTAATCTTTGCACGTTAAAAAAAACCAAACAAACAAGGAGTCAGAAATGAAATTCTTACCCAAACTCCTTGGATCATAGAATGACGTTGTTACAACTCCACCATTCTTTTCTACGGCTGCAATTGCTAATTCAGATGCCCTCTGCACTTCAATATTTACTTTTGCTGAAAAGATATCAGCACCCTGTAAATTTCAACACATATTAACGGAACATTAAAAGGAGTATTTTTGGACATAAACGTATTTTTCACTGCAAAGTCGTAAGAAACATTAAATCCTGCAAAATTTTATGGTTTGTACCAAGATGGGTAACTAAATTGCTCTCCCTCAGTCACCTTGGTTGAGTGAAAAGATTTTGCCTGTCCAAGATTCACACATTTAAATACATTCTAGAGTACCTTCTAGTCTTCTGTTGTAAAATACCCATTCGACCTCTTGTTATGTGCTCCTTAGCTATTATTTTGGTAGTCACCCATGTCTTAAAACACCATCCTGCTTGTTGGTTTGGGTTTTTGGGGTGGATTTTTTTTTTGCTAACACACAGTGCCCTCTAGTGGATTTATTACCGCAAAGTTCCCACAGCAAATTTAGAAAAGCTGAGATGCTTCCAAACCAGACTGGTATGGAAAAATTGAAAACCCAAGGCTTCATACCCCCTGAAGTACCAAGAGTCTTGTCTCCATACCTCCTCCACCAGCTGCACACCATAATCCCTTTTGAGAGGCTGCACCGTTACACCTCTGGCGTTAGTGAGCTGCGTTAAGTCAATGGGCTGTGTGGGGTCAACTCTACCCAAATCAATCAGGTACTGCAGCCTCTGAAGACTGAGCGGTTGATACTGTCGTCTAAGGCTGGGGAAAGGAAAACAAACAAAAAAGCCCCAAACAAACAATGAGAAATTTACAAAATTGAAGTTTTAATACAGAATAGTCAACTGAGATATGGCACGATGTATTCCATTTTCTACCCACTCCTAAAACTACCCAGTAAATGTTTAAACCAGACCCACCCACGAGCCAAAATTTCAGGTTTAATTTAATGCAAATACAAGCCCTAGTTACAGCCCAAGACTCATTATGCATTCAGGTTTGCTCACACACCCCCACCTCCAATATGACTTAAATTATTTTGCTGTTGCTGAGCTCAATTTACTCCATAATAACTGATTGGTTTAAGGAAGCAAAAAAAAAAAGATGAAGAAATTGAATTGTCATCATTTCTTGGTAAGCCAACAAGATTCGAAGTAACTACCACTTTCAAAGTGAATCCAGGTTGGTAGCTTCACTTATACATTCAGAAAAATCTAAGAGAAACTGCAGTCAAAATCAAATATACCTCCCCCTCCCCTTTATGAATTTAGTCGAAGGCAATCAGCCAAACCCTGTGTGTGCTCCTGCATAGCTTGCCAATAGCCAGTAAGATTTTTCAGTCCATCACCACTGTACCCAGCACCTCAGATGTACTGAATAGAATCTTCTTCAAAATAGCACCAAGGGAAAGAAACAGTGAGAAAATATGCATTAACTCATATCCCCAAAGGAAATTGGAATATTTTGTCAATAGCCATCAGCTTCAGCAGATGGCTCCACTTTGGTATTTTATGAAATTCTAACTTTATTATACAAACCAATCCTTAGAACAGCTTTCCCTGATCCCAGTGTCTATGCCTACTGCATACCATTTATGTGGATGCTTAAAACTTTCTCATACAATCAATTTAACTGCTGCTATTAGAAATCTGTGAGTGGTAACAGAAAAAAGGAGAAGCTTATCTTTGTTACTGGCAAGCGAGACAACAGAATTTGCACTATCAAACAGTTCCTAACAGACCAAAAGTTCAAAAGCAGAGGAACACCACAGCAGAAAGAAAAGCGGAGATGGAAAGACGTTAAAAGTGAAGACAAAGGAAAGAGGTGGAGATTAACAGGCAGAGATATTGCTCAGTACACTCCCATCCTGCCATGACAGTCTCTTCTCAAGTGCACTTACAGTGTTCACTAGAAAAACACAACACTCTGGCATTGAAATTTTGCCAACAACACTGAAAAGAAATTACAGACAAATTCTCTTGCTTCCCCATGCTGTCAGGTGTGGTTAAGAACTGCAAGACCCTACCAATTTTTTGGATTTTTGCTTGATTATTCATAAATTTGTGACTACTGTTTAACATAAGAAGCTCAGTGCACGCATTCTTTGTGGGACTGCAGGTCTACACTGTGTCTTCAGCTGTCAAAAGTGCTTCTCATTTACTCTTATAATTAGTTAGCTAAACAAGCAGGAGGAAGTGACAATACTTGGAAATATAGTTTGAATCACACTTCAAAGCTAGGAAGACTGACAGAGAAGACCTATGATAATGACGACAGGTCTGTAGGTTATACTGTATGCATAAAGAATGGAAATTTTATGAAGTTATAAGAGCAAATTCATCATAAAAAGAAAATGTACGTTTAACAGTTCACAAATAAAGTCACGTAAGTCCTTTCATTCTTGAACTGTCTGCTAGGTGTGGCACGTTTTTGTTACCACTGCCTTTAATAACTTCTTTATCCATACAATGCTTTCATGACCATATCTAAAAGCAACAAAATGGTCAGCGACCAAGGTAACATACATGTCATCTTAGCAAACAAAACCAGCTTTAAACAACAACAAAAAACCATTTGTAATTATTAATATAGTGAAAGAAATGAGTAAAACACTGGCATACAGGCCTCCAGCTAAGAACTGGTTAGAAGAATCTTTATAAACAGAAAAAGGAGGACACTGCAGAAACAATCAAAACATGGAAAGGGCAGAGGCGTGTCAAAGAAGGCAGCATGTCTGAGAAGAACAACTGTGAAAGATGATTTTACGGCTTCATCCAAAAGATTTGATATTAAAGAGCTTCTTGAGATTCCAGGTGGAACAGATGGAGTGCAGACAGACAAAGACTACAGTATTGCAGGGCTAAAAAAAAAAATAAACTACAGTCATGAAGAGAAGCAGAATTGTTTGTGGTTCGCAGATCAGAACTTCATGTGACTAAAGTAAAGAGAAATAGCAGAGCAAGGCTTTGGATTACACTTCCACGCTTAATACCCTCACTCAAGTCAATTAGTTCACTGGGTTATCTGCTGTGCAGAGAGGCAAAGGGCCAAACAAGCATGTATGGAGGGGTGGTCTGAGAGGAGAAGTGCACTCAGCTGTAGGAGGAAACGGTAACCTGCTACATATGAGGGATCATGCAAAAAAAAAAAGACAAATAAGCAGAGCCGTAAAGCAACAGAAAATAAAAGAATTCATTAAAAAATAATCTCACAAGAAATGGGAGATTCTGCTAGTAAACAAGTTAATCTGAGAGGAACGTCTCATTTTCAGTTAGGCCTATTTTGGCATATTAGATTCTGGCTTCAGGGGAAAGATCAAGAAAAGAAGACAACGACTTATCTCTGAATAAACGCGAAGAAACTTACCTATGTCCATCATTAAACCCATATTTTGGTATGGCCAAGTAAAATGGAGTTTGACCACCCTCAAAGCCTAATCGGGGGCGATTTCCTCTTTGTCTTTGTCCTTTGTGACCTCGACCACACTTTCTACCTCCATATCTTCCACGGCCACGTCTTCTCTCCTTGAAAACAACCAATGATACATTTAGTCAAGTACTTTGCAGGTAAGTATCTATAAAACGTAAGATTTCAGAATCATAAACAACCGGGCAAAACGCTGATTCTTGAGGAAAAATTAAGAAATACCTCTTTTCTAAGGCAAAAATAGTCAGAAAAGCAGGTAATGTGATATTTTTGTAGATCACAGCTCTAGGCAGGCAACACAAATAGCCTGAAAATTTACATGAACACATATTGCAATAAAAGGAATACTAGTATTTAATCATTTAATCCTACCTCTTACACTGCACTTTCAAAGTTAGAGAATTTTCCTGAATTAACTATATATTAACTATTGCTATCTCCTCCTTTTTCTTAAGAAAGTTGCTCAGTGCTCAGAAGTTTCCAAACACTGACAATATAAAAAGAAATTTAAAACAAAACAAAACAGTTCTACTTGAAGGGGCAGGGGAACAGACTATATATGCTACGTACACATATCATTCATTTCATGGCCTCAGACTTTCTGAAGTCTGCAACTGTTGCAATTTCTACTGACTACAAATCAAAAGAGAAGACTGTATTTTAAACCTTGATTATTTTTTTTAAATTAAGACTGTGATCCTAAGCTATTGGTTTCCTCAGCACTTTACATTAGTATTGCAGCCTTAAGTAACAGTTCAGTTTCCTCACCTCCTATTTGTGCCAGCAGAAGCACTTGCACAACTAAATGGTGAACAAGAACAAAGAGATAAAACAAAGATAAAACCTTTTTTTTTTTTTTAAACTCATTTTGAATTTAAAATCCAGGTCAGTTGCACCACTCACCACAATTCATGAGTGTGCAAATATCTATAGGATTACAAAGCAGGCAGTAAGCAAGGCTGGAAATGAGCACATGGGGGTGACTGCTGTTAAATGAAGTGGTGCCAGCTCACTCTGACCTAACAAATAAAGCTTTCTGTGTAAGGTGACTTCATTTAATTCCTATATTGAAGAATGTGCAGCACTAAGGCTCACTGAGTTTTTCACACTTTGTCAAGGATAAGAGAGTCACAAGCTTCAGAAACCTTACTGCTGTGCTGTACGGGGTTAAATTCAGTATTCAGCTCCAAGAGGCACAATCACACCTGTGCATCCTTTGCTAAATCCACTTGGTCTTACGAAGTTTTTCCCATGTAAGCTAACATTCACTGGAGCATGAATGCATGTGGAAGGAGCAATGTCATGTCACTAACTAGTCTCCTATCTGCGCAACACACAAGTCACAAGTTTGCGATTTTCCTTTGTGTTCCTCAACGCCAATCAGACAGGCTGGGAGACTGTGTAAAGCAACACATTCTAAACAGTATTTGTACTGCTTATAAGCTAGCTTTGGCCAAGTCACAGCACAGTGACTGCTGGAACAATAAGGACATAAATAATTGATTATTAAAGAGACTACAATAAACCTCTTCAATTTATCATTTTTTGTATTCAATACTCAGCCAAACTTTGAGCATCCCTAATCCTACAAATCACTCTATTCAGTTAGACTGTAGCACAGAATACTGAGTAAAACTCAGGTCTGAAAACTGCTCACTACATCATGGTACTTGATTATTACCCTAACAACAAAGACATAAAATTTGATGGTTTATGCTCTTTACTGTGACTGTGGAACACTTAATATGCACGGAAATATTTGTATAAAGCCAGTATGGACATAAATTTAAAAAAAAATGCATGAATATATTTGAAACACCATCTGATATGATACACAATTTACCTGTATTAATACTAAGTAGCAAAGAGTTCAAATGCAGTTTTATTCTGGACCAGACTATCTAGTCTACTCTAAGAAGCTGACTTGTCCCCAGCCCACACGCTATGCTTCTTTACATACAGCGCCTCTTGGGCTGACACAAGCAGTTGTGTGGCTCTGCGTTGGACAGGTCAGGGAATTAAACTATATGAAAACTAATTTTTGTCTAACTACTTTTCAGCTGGTTTAGTTCCCTGCTCTGGCCCACTGCACAACCTCTAGTAGCAGTAGGAAATAAACAGCAGGGGAGGGCAGCTGGAGGCAGAGGGAGGAGACAGCTGGCCCACCCTTTCTGGCAGTTGCCTGTACACACACCAAATTACACAGTGACTTTAGTTAGTACAAACACACTGACAGTATCCGGTCACAAATGGAATATAATCAGTACATTGACCAGATTTTAGATTGTCAGAGGACCCAATCAAAAATTTATCTTTCTTTACTGGAACTTCTGTTTGTGAAGTCAACTGCTCTTATATTTGTTTATTTGAGAACTTCACTAATCACAGAATAAGGTTGTCAGACACCAAAAGAAAAATACGAGAGAAGCAGAGCTGAGGTCATTTGTACAAACTAACTGAAAGCAAAGAGTTTGCAGTAACACCGGGGAAAAAATGTGCTCATTTCCTAGGTGGAGTTGCAAGTTACTGGATAAAGACCCAGTGAGAGTACCAAAAATTTCTACTTTCAAGATTAAAAGAAATGTTTTCCTAAACCCAACAGCTACCTCAAAAAAAAAAGTCCTGACTGAGATCAAACACTGACAGGAAAGCATCAGTTCTAGGCAACCTCAAGTTCAGGCTATCTCAAAACTTCTGGATACTAAGTCTGAAAATACCACTTATCATCACTCCGGTCCTGCACAGGGTTGCTTCTTCCAGCTCCACCTGATCCTGGCCAAGCCGGGCATTCACAGCTCCAAGTGAAGTAACTTGACAGCAGGGGGGAATCCAAGAGTTGCAGGGGGGGGTGAAATTTCCATTGTCATCTTGTCACAAGTGTAAAGGGTTACAACTGTGCTGTACTCACCAGCTCTACAGGCATCTGTAGGGAACCTTGAGCATTAACAGGGAAGTGCTGCTTGGCACTCCCTGTCAGTTCTCCATTCCTATGACTTTAGCTCTTGAAAGTCATACCTCTGTTCACTGATATCTCCCCCAAACCAGGTGGGTTTCTTCCTACTTTCTTTTCTTTACTCCTCTATCACTTGACAAAGAAACAGCAAGCAGCAGTAACAAGAAGCGCTGACTCACATCACATTCGTTTTCTTTTCAGCCTTTCAACCTCCCCTTTTCAAATGTATTACCCCATCGCATAAACACTGGCTACTCAATACTTTTTTACTGTTTCTGCCCATCCCCCAAAATGGCTCATCTGCCAGATCCCTGTGGGAATGGCCACACGCGCCGGCTACAAGACGTACAAAGGACAACAACACTGTCATCCACTCATATTCTGGAGAGACCGCTCCCCCGGGCCTGCCGCAGCCTCCCCAAAGGCCTTCTAACAGACCCCGAGGCAACGCCACCAGGGCCGGGCGTGACCGCTGGGGAGGCAGAATCCTGTCGCCGGAGGAAAAGCACGCCCGCGACTCACCCAACAAGCAAGAGGCACTCACCCGCTTTTTGGAGCCTGGGCTGGGCCTTAGGTTGGCCAGACTGACCCTGGGAAGCGACCGCAACAGCTCCAGGGCCTTGCTCCCGCCATTCCCGCTCATGTCCGCTCACCTCCCAAGGGCGGCAGCAGCGCCCGCCTGGGCGAGCTGCTTTACGGCAGAACCGTAAACCGCGCCTTCCCAACAGTGTCGCGCAGCCTCCCGCGCCAGCAGGGCGGAGCGGGACGGCGGGTTGTTGTTCCAGGCTTGCCTTGTACCGCTGCGGTATTTGATCGCTTTTAATAACTGAAAATTTAAAAAGCGGACCTACTGGAAAACCGTGCAGCCGTTTCAATCGGGATGTAGGTCTGGCACAGGGGGTGCAGGGTGTAGGCTCACCGGAGTGACGTAAGGTGAAGTAAGCGTGAGGTAAGCTGCCGCAGAGATACGGCTCCTGTTGGGAAAGTCTCCCGGTGCTTCTCGGTGTAATACACCGCTTTCAGTCCCGAAACGAATGTTTGACCAAAACCTTCCGTGCTGAACATCCGCTTCAGATTACATCCTGCAGGAAAGGTCACACAACGCGTCTGCCTATTCTGAGAGTAAAGAAAAGTGAAATGGAAGTTAGAAATTTGTGACTTTCAGTATGAAATCTGTACAGCTTAGAATCATAGAATTCTGTAAGAGACCTTAAAGATCATTTAGTTCCAACCCCCCTCCCATGGGCAGGGACACCTCCCACCAGACCAGGTTGCTCAAAGCCCCATCCAGCCTGGTCTTGAACCCCTCCAGGTTTGGGGCAGCCACAGCTTCGCTGGGCAACCTGGTCCAATGTCTCACCACCAGTGAAGAATTTCTTCCATGTATCTAACCTAAATCTATCCTCTTCCAGTTTGAAGCCATAACCCCTTGTCCTATCACTACATACCTTTGAAAAAGTCCCTCTCCAGCTTTCTTCTAGGCCCCCTTCAGGTACTGAAAGGGGGCCTCTATGAAGTCTCCCTGGAGCCTTCTCCAGGTTGAACAATCCCAACTCTCTCAGCCAGTCTTCAAAGGAGAGGTGCTCCAACTCTCTGATCACCCTCGTGGCCTTCCATTGGACCTGCTACAATAGGTCCATGTCCTTCCTGTTCCAAGGACTCCAAGGATGCAGCACTCCAGGTGGGGGCTCACCAGAGCAGAGTACAGGACCAGGATCACCTCCCACAACCTGCTGGCCACAGTTGTCTTGAGGGATGCTGTTGGTTTTGTGGGCTGCTAGTGCACACTGCTGGCTCATGTCCAGCTTCTCATCCACCAACACTTCCAAGCCCTTTCCCTCAGGACCCCTCTCAATCCATTCTCTGCCCAGCCTGCATTTGTGCTTGGGACTGCCCCAGCCCAAGTGGAGGAACTTGCACTTGGTCTTGTTGAACTTCATGACATTGACATGGTCCCACCTCTGAAGCTTCTTACCCCATCAAAAAAAAAACCAGTAAAAAAATCACGATATAACAATACACTTGAAATACCTTTGCAGACAACTATCCTATCTAAGTCCATTTGAGCCACTAGGATGTGGAAAAATACATAGTTTAGAGCTTGCTTGGCCTTGTAAAGCTCTCACTCTTTTAAGCAGAACATTGAATTTAGGTTAAAATATATCACTCTTATGATAGATATCAAAACACAAAAACCTACGAGTGAAAATAACCTGATTTCATCAATAACAGGGATGCTCCGCAGAAATACTATGTATCCAAGCAGCCTAACAATCATGGCAAAAGAGGCTGCTTGTTTAATGTTAAACAGAGGGTGCAAAGACCCCTCCTATATATTTTTTTTGCAGCCAGGCTGATAAAAATATAAACACTGTTGAGCAAAAGCTTTTGTGAAAAAAAACTATCCCTGCCTGCTAGGGAACATGCCAGGGGGAGGGATGTGAAAGAAGTCTAGCATGCATTCAGCCCCTGTTTGAGCTGCCAAAAAAGCATCCGTGTTAGCCAGATACCACCCGGCAAATACAATGAGTAGATTGACTTTCTGGGAGGAAATAATCTGACAAAGATGTATGGAACAGAAGACAAAGAACAAAGTCTTTCATTTTGATAGAAATGTGTTTGCCATACTTACTCAGAGTTGGTCTAAGTATTCAGGATGGACTGGAACAATCCAGTAATTTCAATACGGAGTGCCTGAATAGTCCGATACATTTCAAGATGAATGAGAACCATTGACTCTTTGGGTGTAAGCCAAGAGATTTCATTTGGTGATGAAGGCATCTGATTTGATGAGGACAAATGAGTTCTGTCTAACAATGCTCTTTACTGGTTTCCCTGTTTCCCATGATTAACATTTTAATATTTACCTATTTAAGAATACTGTAATCTCCCTTTTCCCCAAAGCCTCAGCATAAAATTATTTTAAAATGTAAATAATGTTTTTTTTTTTTTGAGGAAACACTCAAAATCATAGACATGTACATATTAAACTAGAAAAGCACAGTATCATCTGCCAGATGTTATCTGGCTATTTGAAAGGTGGTTTTAAAGGTGAAAGGCAGTTCAAACCCTTTGAAACCCCTGGAAAGCCAAAGAGAAGCAGCTTAATAGAGTCTGCCTTTAACCAGCACATGCAGACTTGCCATTCTGCCATATACCGGGCTTCTACCGGGCTTCCCGAGCAAGGCCTCAGCTGCCGCCAGCACACCTCACCGGCCTGCAGAGCCCACACGCCCGCCACTGTTCACGCCACCGCCTCTCACACGCAGCAACCCGGCCCGGGAAGGCGCGCACAAGGCCGAAGGAAGAACCAAGGGTGCTTGATCCGGCTCCCCGGAGGCCACATTAATCTGTTACCTCAGGGGCGGGCGNCTGTCCCGCTGGCCGCCTCCAGCCCGGTGTATGTGCGGCAACAATATGTCGGCGCCGCTCCCCGCCATCGTCCCGGCCGCCAGGAAGGCGACGGCTGCCGTGAGTGCGGGCGGGGGGGCGAGACGCGGACAGGCGCTGGCGGGCAAAGGGGTTCAGTTCTTGGCGGGTGGTGGCCCCGCGTCCCGCTTTGTTCGCTGCGGCCTCGGCCCCGGGCGGGGGGCGACGCCGCCGTCAGGCCCGGCAGAGGGCGGGAGCCTGCCCGGTGTGAGGGGGGAACGTCGGGGCGGCCCGGCCCGGGCAGGCTGACAGGTCTGTCCCGTTATTTTTCCTGTCAGAGCCGGAGCGGGGTCCCGGTCCTTCGACGGCTGGAGTCGGCGCCGGGCAGGGGAAGGTCACGGATGTCGGCGGGGGCCGGCGGCGCCGTGTGGCGGCCGAGGGCGGGGTGGGCCCGCTGATGGCGGCGGGGAGGCCCGGGGCGGGAAGGAAAGGGAGCTGAGTTTTCTTTTGAGAAAGTCGTGTCGTGATCCGGACTGGGATGTGATCTGAGGCGGGATTAGGTGTGTTTACAGTTTAGTGATGTTTGGGTTTTTGTTTGTTTTTTTT
The DNA here is from genome assembly GCA_013400055.1 of Nycticryphes semicollaris. Classification (NCBI taxonomy): domain Eukaryota; kingdom Metazoa; phylum Chordata; class Aves; order Charadriiformes; family Rostratulidae; genus Nycticryphes; species Nycticryphes semicollaris. The sequence goes on along the minus strand of VXBJ01005728.1, from coordinate 1,054,560 downwards.
TTT
>VXBJ01005728.1:1035771-1054529 GCA_013400055.1 Nycticryphes semicollaris | reverse complement strand
TTTTTTTTTTCTTTTAGGTCATTTTTCTTCACGGATTGGGAGATACCGGGTGTGTATCCTGATCTGTTACAGACTTAGCAGTTACTATAATTTCAAATACAAGGCTGCATGTTTTAAAGATGTGAATGGTTGAAAGTTACTTAAGCTCCTTATTTTGCCCTTAGCTGACTGCAGCCCCTAACAACAGATGAAACTTCACACATGCTGGAATGATGGTGACAGCTAATTATTTAAAATTTCCCAACATAATTCCTCAAAAGCTTTTTCTTCTCTCTTTTCAATCACTTACCTCATTCGGTCTGACTGTGATCCCTCTTTTATTCTTGAGTCAAACTTGGTGGAAAACGAACTCTCTGGGTTTCTGATCTTTCACTTTAACCGGTTAGTCCTGTGCTTTAGAGTTCTCTGGGTTTTTTTTCTGGACTTGTGGATTGCAGGATTGCAATGTTCAATAAAGCCATTGAATTTACAAGTTAAGGGTATGTTGAAACTTTTTTTTGATAGGTGACTTTATAGGAATTTGCACTTAGAGGCTGCAAATAAGTAGCATGAATGCTTCATCTATTATGCTTCCTTTTGGGATTAATTGCATAATTATGTTTTTTTTAAGAGCTCTGTTTTTGTTGTCTGGAATTTGAATGTTGCTTCTAGCTTGAAACTGGCAGTGTTTAATATATTAACTTTTTCTGAAGAACTAAAAAGAAAAGTTCACTGTCAGAATTGAAACTTGTGTAACCTGGACAATTAATAAGTTCGAAAGAGTCAGGTCCGTGCACTTGGCAGTATTCTACAGGTGGAGGTGTTTGCTCTCATTTGTTGTGCTGACACATCACCTTGTTTGCATTTTCCTTCTTGCTTCCTGCTGGCAGGAGGCAGCTGAGGCAGCAGTGCTTCCTGCATCTTGGCACCAAATGTTCAGCAAGTGATTGCAGAATCTTTTGGGTCTTCAGAATCGGGGGGCGAGCAGAAGAGGGTTGATGTTGGTTTTGGTTTTGGCAAGTGGGGGGAGAAAAAAAAATAATATTTGCTCTTTAAAACACATTGTATTCCTATACAAATGTGGTATTTCCATTTTGGTGTCAAAGCTAAGGCACAGTCCTCAAGCTTACAAGTGCACTGAGCATACTGGAATGTATGCATTAACAAGTTGTAACACTTCCGTGGAAATACAATGATTTAACTGGATTTGTTTCTCTGGTCCATTGCAGATCACATTAACTAAAACTGCCCTTGACGTACTGCCATTTTTTTCCCCAAAAAAGCTGTAGTAATGACCCAAAGAAGAATTTGCTGAAGAGAACTAATTAACAGTCCTATAATTTCCCACAGTTTAAACTGACCTGTTATACTTCACGTGAATTTTTAAATTGCTCTCTTCAGTTTACCAACTGTATTTTTCTTACTCTGAGAAGTGTCTAACAGAGGTTATGCTCTTTTTGTCTCTTAGCTCCTATATAAATGGCACTTAAAGATTGGTACATACTTGTCAAAATCTGAACCAAAGGTACAACGTAGAGGATTGTTCTAAAGAGTCGCATAAATGTGTGTACAATGTTGCTTTCCAAATTTGCCCAATTAATTTTTTATAGCTGGCTAAAAAACATCCTTTAGATTAAGTATTATCACCCACAATTTGTTGATTGTGTGTATATAAATATAATTATATATAAATATTGGTAGGAAGTAGGCTGAGATACACACTTGGTGTTGCTGCAGCTGTGCCCCAACTGTGGTAGTCAAATTAGATGAAGTGTCCTTAATTGTATATATGCAATAAATACTCAGAGGCAGAACAAACCTTTGAAGTTTAGCTCTGTGTTCTATAACATACTGCAGTTGATGTAAAAACTTTCTGGAAATGTGTTTATATGAGCTAATTCAGCATATTTCATACATGCTCTATGCTGCTGCGCCGACATAGAAATAAGAGCTAATCTAAAACATAAATGCCATTTAAAATGTTCTTTTTGTTACCAGGCATGGATGGTCAGAAGCCCTTGCAGGTATCAAAAGCCCCCACGTAAAATATATTTGCCCACATGCGTAAGTTTGTAACTTTTCTTGTTTTACCTTTTTGTGTAGAGTTACTTATTAAGACACTTGCACAGACAATGAAGTCAAGTGGGATTTATATGTCTCTGCACCACCCTAAACTAATGTTGATGCCGTGAAGTATTTTATTGTTGTTTTAGAAACTGCTCTGTGATTTACTTATGGCAAAACCTGCATTTTTATTTGTATTTTGCCTTTGTTTACTAATCCAGACTGAAAACATATTTGGAAAGTTTTATGTACAAACTTAGATTGTTTTGCCTTTATATTTTCATTGGGTTGAGTTTGTTGCCTTTTTTCCTTCAATAGTCATTTATTAAAAGCCACTCTTAACAAGGAGTTTGGGTTTGGTTTTTTTTATTTTTTTAATTTTACTGACCATTAAATATACATTGTATTAGGTACATGTACTTCTTAAACTCAGGTACATGTATAGTAGATGGAATTTCCCTGTTACCCACAGCAAGGTTCACAAATTCACAGGATATTCATATTTTCAGCAAATAATGCAATTTGAGCTGGTCTTGTGCAATTGAGAAGTGAAATACTTCTGAGCAAGGTCAGGAGTCAGTAAATAAAGCATTAAGTTCTAGCTAGTATTCTGCTTAATGATAGAAAAACTAATTAAGTATAATCATAATTTATTTTAACACAAAAGGCAGGTTGTCTTTTGCTCCAGCAGTCTTCGGAGACGTGGAGCAGGGATGAGAGGGAGATAAGTAAGCAATGCTTTGGTGTGTTACTGATTACTGGGCTGTGATTTGTTTATTTATTTTACCCCACGGCCAGGCTTTGCTGAGCCATTCAAAAAGAGCTCAGCGATATCTGCTGGGGTTGGGGTTTTTTTCCGCTTGTCCTTTGTCCTCTTTCAGTCTTTCGCCACAGGACTTGTGTTTCTCAATGTCAGTGGATTAAATCCATTGCCAGATTTAATCCCTGGCACGGTCCGTTGGAGTTGTCTTGGTGTATCTGGAAAGCTGCCGCATGTGCAGCGGCCTACGGGTGGGAATGAGTCCGGCAATGAGGGGCAGGCGCTGCTTAAGCACATTCTGCTGTTGAGAAAAGCACGTGTGGCCAGACTGGTATCCACCACTGGGCTGCTTCCTTAGGTTTGGGGATGCTGCTGTGTAAGGTGCCTTCACCCACCAAGCGTGCGTATGGAGCTGTGGTAGATGACTGTTAGAAATAAGTAAATGAGGTAGGTGAGTGTGTGATACATATATCTCTCACGTGTGTATGCTACATACACGCACACACTTATTCACAGATATTTGTTATCTAAAGCAGCCTGTTAATGCTTTGCTCACTCTCCATAGAGAGTGGTAATTCAGCTCTGAACATTAGAAGTGTTTGGGCTGCAAGGTTTCAAGAAAGATTTCTTGAAGAGATGCTACAAAGTAGCTAATGTTAATTATGGTTTAAAAATAAGAGAGAATTAAGGGTGTGTAATTTCAGGACATAACTGCATCTGCATTATTAAATTTCAGTAAATATCTTACGTCAGTGTTGTTCATTCTCATTTCTAGGCCAGTTATGCCTGTTTCTTTGAACATGAACATGGCTATGCCATCATGGTAAGTATTTGTTCAATTACAGGTGATTCTAATCAAAAGATACCTGGGGGTTTGAACTCATTGTTCTTAATTAAAAATCATGAATAACCAAAATGGTTAGTTTTAATTGGATGTAAGCATGAAAACCTATTTGCTTTAGTTCTGGCCTTCTAAAAGGGTATGCTCTGATTCCTTTTGTGCGAAGGTAGTGGTTATTCCTCAGGACTAATCTGTATCTTGTATCTTATTGTGTCTTAAAACACTGACCCCACTTTGTTTTACAGATATAGTCTATAGTCTATGTTGTGTGCGAATTCGTGGTCAGTAGCAGCAGAGATTGGGAGTGGAGCAATTACTTGTAGTAATTGCTACTAATGAGTAATATTTGGTGGGTCAGTAGGATATCTCGAAACTGTTCATTAGAATACCTGTTCTGAAAAATTGGGGTAGATCTCAGGTGTCTTAAAGCAGTCCTCTTCAGGGTGTTTTTTTTTCCCCTCGAGTGTCTTGTGTTTGGTTTTCCAGTATTTCTTCAAACAGTATTTTAATTTTGTACATGCAGCTGATAAGTTGAAATTCCTGCTGATATTTTTGGGGCAAATATCAAAACTGAGCTGCTTAAGCTGTAGTAAATTACAGCAGATAACTCAGAAAAGCTTTTTTGACTAGATCAAGCCTTTTAGCCACATTCACAAATTGTCCCCTATTTCTTGTAAACTGTGGGTAATTGGTACTAACAGATACATCAGCTAACATTATTACCTGGAAAATATCCCAATGTTATTGATTGTGTTTTAAGGAAGTGGAACGGATGGTCTAATGAGTAATGCTCTTGTTGATATTTTTGTAAGGTTTGATATCATTGGACTTTCTCCAGATTCACAAGAAGATGAAGCTGGGATCAAGCAGGCAGCGGAGAACGGTATGTCTTAAAAGTACTTCTGTGTATGCTTAAAAATGAATTATTAGTCTGAAACGTATTTTCTAAAGACAAAATTGTTAGGGAAAGTAATGTCCACATACTGTATTACCGCTGAACAAAGTTTACCTGAGTACATAGTTTGTTTTGTGTTTTGGTTAGGATTTTTTTAAACTTCATGACTAAGTGTAGTACTTCACCAGTACAAACACTTCATACTCTCAAATACAAAATACACATGGGGAGCCAGTGTACTTGGGGTTTTTTTGAAGACCATCTGGGTAGCACGTCAGGTTAGAGCTGCACAAGTATCCACTCATGATGCTGGGTAGTTAAATAATATATAGCAGATTAGATTTTTCCTTTCATTAGCTTTCTGTTGACATTGTGGAGAAGGTCTCTTTCTTCTTCTAAACTTTCTACAGAATTAGGTTGTTTTTAACCGCTGGCCTTTATTTATATTGCAGTTAAAGCATTGATAGATCAAGAAGTGAAAAATGGAATTCCTTCTAATCGAATTATTTTGGGAGGCTTTTCTCAGGTAAGGTATCATTGGAAAAAAACTAGGTCTTTTTCTGGGGAAGTAATCTAGCTTTAATAAGGTGGGGGATCCAGACACTTGACCGGAAAAGAGATGATGTTAGATGCTTCTAAAATTTTAAGGTATCAGCTTTCCTTTGCCTTAACAATTTAAGTCTTTCAGTTTTGTGCAAATAATTACTATGCACTGGAAAAGCACGTAGAAAAAAGGTACTAAGATTAGTAGTCTAAATTCTTCATGGATGTAACTTTCCTTTAAAATCTTGCTAGTATCTACCAACTCTAATTTGGTAGATATTTAATGGTGTGGATTTATTTGGGAAATTCTTCCCTTCATACTTGTAAGACATCTGTGGTAGGTAGGTTAATAGACTGATTAGTCCATTGGCAAATCACCAGTCTGCATGAAAATAAATTAAAATATTAAAGTAGTGATTGATACTGTCATGAGTGATGGTGTTATGGTAAATGCCATGTTTTTACTTCTGAATGGATCACATGGACTTGGAGTGGGAGGGAAAGCAAAATAGCTGTTGTGCAGGAATACTGTTTTCAGTGTTTCTTCTTCAGGAAGAAGACGTTGAAATAGAAAAAGACCTTTAAAGGACAAACCAGAGATCTTGAACCAAGCATTAAGAGGAGCATTACTATCACCTTCTAATACTTATTTCTCTTTTCTCAGGGAGGTGCTTTATCGTTGTATACAGCTCTTACGACACAACAAAAATTAGCAGGCGTTGTAGCCCTCAGCTGTTGGCTTCCCCTACGAGCTTCTTTTCCTCAGGTATCTACCTTTCTTTCCTCAGCTAATTTGCACTTGGGGAGCGAGTATGTCTGAAGATTGTATCTTGTGCAGGAGTTAGGGGCCATCGTTATTGCTGCATATTGACTGTTGTCTGGTAACTCAAAAGTTTTTAAAATAGGGCCCAGGAGTTTTAGAGTTTGGCAAGTAGGGAAAATGAGGAAATATTCAGTAGCTGTCTCTGCTTAAAATGACACTCCTAGGAAACCTAAAGGATACAGAAAATTTTCTTTGAAGATTAATTTTCTATTTGCTATTTATTCCATTTGCAAGGCACTATCTTTTTAGAGACTAGATATTTAAACATAGTTTGGGTTTTTTTGGTTTTGGGTTCTTTTTTTTAACTTGGCCAAAAATCATGTTATTCTGTTCTGAAATAAGTGCCAGAATTTTATTTGCAGGTTTCTGAACTTAATCCGTTGTCGAGTTTACTTCATAAGGAGCTTGCAGATTATAGGTTGTGGGGTTTTTTTCTTCAGAATTCTACTTATTTGTCATGCCACGGGGCACAGCATCATGGGGTTATTTTATCTCAAAGGTCTTACCTTTACCTCCACTTAGTGTCTCTTTCCTCTCCTCTCCCCTCTAATTCCCCCCCTAACAGGGCCCTATCAGTGGTGTCAACAAGGAAATTGCTGTTCTTCAGTGCCATGGGGACTGTGACCCATTGGTTCCTTTAATGTTCGGTTCTCTCACTGTTGAGAAGCTAAAGAGTATGATAAATCCAGCCAACGTAACCTTCAGGACTTACTCTGGCATGATGCATAGTTCATGTATTGAGGTGAGTTTCTTAACAGCCAATGTTTTAGCTGGGTATGGTTAATTTTCTCCCCTCAAAAAACAAGTATGTATTGAGTGGGGACAGGTGTGGGGTTTCTTTGGTTGTTTAGAATTGTGGCTTTTTTTATAACAAGTGCTTGATGCTAATGGCGTATTTTAATGAGTAATTGAATGTCTGGCTGAAAAAACATATGAGGCAAAAGTTTAAATGACTAGTGGGAGCTTCCTCATAAGATTGTATTTTTGGGACTAGGCTAATTGGTCTATAAAACACTCTCTTTTTTCATAATTTTTATTACTTGTCTACTGAAAAAAAAAAAAGCCAAACCATAACTGAATTGGAAGGCAGATTCTCACAGCATAAATCCAGTTTGGTATTTTGGAGAGAAGAAAGGAGTCCATTAGTTCTGTCAATGTAGGCATTGAAGGAGTAGAGAGGGAGGGTTGACACTACGGAAGAGACAGCCTCAGAACCTGTATTTATGGTTCTGGCTCTGCAGGCAGCTGAGCTGATGTCATGGCTTGCTGCTGCCAGAAAGGGGTGGACTACTTCCATCCACTCGTGACCTTGTGGCCTTCTTTTCCTTGCACCAGCTCTGGAGCTGATCGGAAACTTCTTTGGACCATTTGAACTTACTAACCTGACAAAAGCTGCTGGCTTCAGTTTTTGCAGCTATAGTGAGTTGAAGCATCAGAACTCACACAAAGTCAATGGTAGGAGCAAGGAACAAAAGAGGAGGGAAGGAACAGATCTGCACTTTGTCAGCAGCAGTAACTTTGTTAGTTTGGATTGTTGTGTCTTGTCGAAACCGTACCTTTGGACACCTTGTTTGGGACATTTACACAGTCGTATTGCGTTTAGGTAGTAACAGCATTGAAATATATTAATAATGTGCTCTTTCTTCCAAAATTAAATTACTTTTACGTGGATTGGTTTCCCAGTGTGGTTTACTATAGTGCTTTTTCTTAGAGGAGGAAGCATGATGACTTGGAAACTGGTTAGGAGGAAGAGCTGCTGTGTGAAAATTTGCAGAAGTTTAAAGTACATAGGAAGCTACAGCCTTAGCTGCATTCAAATCTTCTCCGTGCTCAGCCTGGTGCTATTCAGATAATCTGATGATGACTTTGTGGTTTGCCTGCTCAACTTCAAAGAGAGAGAGAGAGGAAATAAAGTAGTGTTTGCTGGTTTTCTTGTATTTTAGCCTCTCAGTGCATAGTGCCTTGAAGAATTATCAGCCTTGACTTGTGTGCAAAGTTGTATGTTTTTATCAAGTAACTATTAGTCAATATTTGTAGCCCAGCTGCTCATTATAACTGAGAAGTCGAAAGAGGATTTAGTGTAGCCAAATGTTTATCAGGAAGGAACTTCAACTAATACATACTTTTCTCTTCAAACAGGAGATGATGGATGTGAAACAGTTCATAGACAAACATCTACCTCCCGTAGACTGAAAAAAGTGAGAAGCCTTCTATATAAATGCACCAGCATCAACTGTGGTAGAGTGTTAATCTTTTCGTATGCCTGATAGGAAGCATTATTTCTATACCTGCAGTGTTACTACTGTGTTGCAAATTTATACTTAGGATGAGGATTAAATAAATACACACATACAGGAAATGATAATCTTTTTAGTATTGATCATCCACTGCTGGAACGATACGAATGAGGCAGCTCGGTAACAATGGCAGAATGTAACCTAAGCATAAGGTTTTAGGGTGTCTGATTAATTTTTTTTTTGATTGCAGACTTTTGAACTGTTTGTAAGAGCTAAACAAACTAAATTTAAGTGAGCAACGTAAATGCACCAATTTAGTTATACTTGAGACACGGTTTGTTCTTCATATTCATTGAAAACGTATCAACACGTTTCCTTTATGTAAGGGATGCGTAAAGTACACGACATGTAACATAGAGGGCATGTGATGGTAGAATAACCATTACCCATTACCAAGCTTTAAATATTAAATGTTTATTGTTACTCTAGGTAAGGAGTGGTGTTCTCCTAGAATGGCTGGAAGTCAGTGAAGATATTTCTTACATTGAAACCACCTCACTTTTTAACTTTTTTCATATAAGTAGATATTGTGGAAATCCTGAAGGGACTCATTCCTTGTTAGACGCTCATTTGTTGTTCATTGTCTTTTTATAGTTTTTATTTTTTATTGCTGTAAGTTCACATTAAATGCTGACTTGGAACAGAATTCTGAAGAAATGCATAGGATTAATTCAGTTTCATTTAAAAAAAATGCTTGAATACTGAATATTCATCTTGTGCTTTAGTCTCTGTAACTTTCATTTGTGTAGAAATGTTGAGATATTTCACATGGGCAATTCCAGCTTAGAGTTTTGACTTTTTTTTTCTGTCTGCTTTGGAGTAAACTAATTGAAAACAAAACAGCTGCATAGTTTTGTATATTGTTAAAGTTTCATCTGTAACACAGACATTAACCAATTTGAATATATATATTTTTAATAGAAATATTAACTTTAAATTGATATCATCTAGTATGTTTGTTGCACGTTGAGATGAGTTTTTTTTCTGAAAAAGAACAAATAATTGTAATTTCAAAGAAACCACTCTACATTTCTCTAGATCAGTATAGCCTCGAAGCACAAAGACTGACTATGGGGTAAAAAATAAATCTGCAAGATACAGAATGTGTCTTCTTTCAGAAGCTTAAAATTCTAGAATGCACTGGGTTACAGAATTTGATGAACGCTCAAGAGCTTTTTGCAATTAAGAGCCATAATTTACTTCTGGGAGCAGCTGTTCTTCTGTAGAGTTGAGGCTGTCACCACAATAGGAATGTTTATAGGATACACTGCAGTTCTCAGTCCATAATATGCTGTCTAACAATGTTATAAACTATAACATGTTTGAAAGCAAGGAATATTCCTAGTTTGGATGCATCTGTCATGTCAGCATTGCGCTTCACACCCGCGTTTAAGGTACCTTCTCCTCTTCCAGTTTAATCCAGTGGTGGTCCTCCTTCAGTACATATGGATTAATGTCTGAGGCATCTGTCAGCACAAATGCATAAATTGGAATTCCACTTTTTTATCCCTTCTTTAACACAGCTGCTGCCAGAAACCTGACTTGTTCACCTAGTGTGGATTCTCAGTTCTTAGTGCTTTTTCTCATATGTATTGCACTTCATTTTTAGGAAGCTGTTCATTTTTTTTCTCTCCTCCACTTCCCTCTGCATTATTATAGAACTCTTAATACATAAAGTTGAAAAGGAGTTTTTCTCTAAATGGTATTGAAACACAGTTAGATATTCCATCTGGGTGGTTGAGAGGGCGTGTCTATTAACTTTGAAGTTTAATTAGTCTTTTCCCTCAGTCACTCAGTTCTACAGATCTGCCAATTTGTTTTTCAGTTAATTTAGTTCTCATAAGAAACCATAATATTCTTACTGTAGTTGTGCCAAAGTTCTATTCAGAAAACAGTATGGCCTAGCTTGGAGTCATTCCCACATTGCATTAGCTAATTTTGCAGCCCTGTGGAATTGCACACTTGGTAAGCAAACTAGATGTTATTTTTTCTAGGTTTTTTGATTTGTCCTTGTTCCCCTGTTGTCAAAGTAATTCCCGGAATATTGACATGTCTCCAAAGTTCTGCACAAATTTCCATTTTTTCCTTCATTATTTTCTTACTCTGTTTGATAATGCTGTTTAGCTCTCCTGTTCAACTTCCGATTGACATTGTCCTCATTTCATAGATTCTTTCTTCTGTTAGAATGAGTTTAAAAAACATTTCTAAAATATTAAAATGAGATCAGTCCCAGCTTTATTTTGTGTTAGCTTCATAACACTTTCTTGAGTTTGGTGAACTGCGTTCACAGGTTCTCATTGGTTTCTAGTACTTAGGTGTTCTAATCCAAGTCAGCTTCAAGTGGTGGTTCCGTGCTTTCAGATGTTGTTATAGCAATGGTTTATGTGCTAATGTTGTTCAAATATTCAGCTGTCAGAACAAGATTTTTTTCATACTGTTGGTTTGCTGCTGGCTTTTTCTACAAAGAGCTCTGTCACCAAAGTAAACGTAAGAAAATGTTGAGACTCTTCCTGAATTTTTGTGTTCTAGGAAGAATTCTTCCCCTCAAGTTTGTGGGTTGTTGTTTTTGTTTTGGTTTTGGTTTTTGAGGGATTTTTTGTGCAAGGGTATATGTGTATATTGTAGTTGGGGGTTGTTAAAGAGCCCAGAAGCTAGAGGAAACTTCAAGGATGTATTTGAAGCCCCTCCTGTCTCCTCCCATATTACAGTATGTACCCTTGAACTCCTGTCTTTTATAACTTCCCAGCTGGTTGGAAAGCTGTGTGAATGATTTTACAGCTGAACTTCTTCACTACCTGAAGTGATTTGATGCTGGGATTGTTGTCATAATCGCACATATTTTTAGGCTGAGAGAGGGTGTGGGGGTTTTTCATAATGTTCTATGAAAATGAAGAAATTGGACTGTCAGTGTTCTAAATGTGAATGTCCTGTTCTCATAAACTACCATTTGAAACTGTTCAGTAACAAAGTTGATTTTTTGTAAGGTTAGACTTTCCCCAGAAAGGGGATAGTGTCTGTCAAACCTGCAGGAGCACTGACATGAGAACAACCGCCGTTTTGATCAGTTTGTTTCCATGGGTATCTAAATCCCTTATGTGTTTTTAATTTCAAAATGGTACTTAAATTTGACTGCAGTTTTGGGCAGTCAGAAGTCTGATTTCTTGTTGGAATGTGTTTCCCGCTTTTTAATAAACATGTTGAATGACATATTATAAGCCAAATCTTCCAGCCATTCTTGAAGTAAACCTGTACTGGCATCTGTACTGTGGTGAGGGCTGGATGATTTGGTCTAGTCCTGCTCTCTTGTGTAACTACAACACAGTAGATTGGTAAAAGTGCTGTATACTGTAACTGGTATGAGAACTGTTAATTAAAACATGTTCTCACTAATGGAGTATGCTGCACTTCACTGAAATCATTAGGATGCATCTTTTATGTACAGATGCTCTTTGTGTTGATGGATATGACTGAGAACAAACTGTGTAAGATGTTAATGAAGCCATATGTACAAGGCCTGTGTATCTTAAATTTTATAAAGAAATACTGAACACTTAGTCTTTGTGTTATGAAGTATAAGCCATTTGTATTTAATATAAACATCTAAGATGTAATTTACTTAGTTTTTCTCATTTTATTTATAAAAAGAAATCCCAACTTTGGAAATTATTTCTGTAGTAGGGAAAATGTAAAATCTTTACATTTTTATCATGGTTAAATAAATTTCAATCAGTGTTTGGGAAAGCACTAAAGACTTTTTCCATACTTACCTGAAAGAAGTCGAGTTTTCACGTGCACTTTAGAGGCTTCTTGCAAATGTATTGCATGGTAATGTGTGCATGGTGCTTTAACACAACAGAACAGGGATTTGTGGTTACTGGAAAAAAAAATCACATATCAATTTATGTTTTGCTACCTTATTGAGAGAGTTACCTTTTTTTTTCATATTCTGGGTTAATTTTATTTTAACTTGTTTTCTTGGAAATTGCAGTAATTTTGATGGGTAGAGGAAATTACAATATTTTCTAGTAGCCTTATTTTAGGATACTGAAGAGACAAAGTCTTCTCACTGTGTACTGCTACACCTTTCTCTGGGGGTTCTGCAGTGTCAGGAAGCCTTTGAAGGTCTGTTGGGTTTAGCAGACATGCTACTTAACGTATTTGTTAAAGAAGCAGTTTGCAAGTCAGGAGTTACACATGTTCTTTCAGTTACCTAATACACCACTGATCAGCCCCAAATATATCAGTGGAGCACTCTAGAGAAAACTTAAGATTTTCAGGGAAGAAATGCTGTAGAAATGTAGAAACATGTTGTGCATGGAAATAGGTTTCATTGCATAAATTCCTGAGGTCATTGACTAAGTACTATGGGCTCTTCTCAGATGTTCCCATTCTTGTCTGTTGTCTTCCTAAAAGTCAAACAAAACACAATTTTCATATTTTGAATCATAGCAATGAGATTTCTTTAGTAAAAACTGTTTTCAGACCACATACATAGAATCATAGAATGGTTAGGGCTGGAAGGGACCTTAAAGATCATCAGGTTCCAACACCCCTGCATGGGCAGGGACACCTCCCACTAGAGCAGGTTCCTCAAAGCCCCATCCAGCCTGGCCTTGAACACCTCCAGGGATGGGGCATCTACAACTACCCTGGGCAACCTCTTCCAGTGTCTCACCACCCTCACAGGAAAGAATTTATTTCTAGTATCTAATCTTAATCTACTTTGGTTTTAGTTTAAAACAGTTAACTTTTGTCCTATTTGCTCCACTCCCTGATCAAGACTCCCTCCCCATCGCTCCTGTAGCCCCCCTTTAGATACTGGAAGGCTGCTATAAGGTCTCCCTGGAGCCTTCTCTTCTCCAGGCTGAACAACCCCAACTCCCTCAGCCTGTCCTCATAGGAGAAGTGCTCCAGCCCTCTGATGGTTTTCATGGCCCTCCTCTGGACTCGTTCCAACAGGCCCGTGTCCTTCTTGTGCTGAGGACTCAGAAGATGGACACAGTGCTGTATGTGAATATATTGTGACAACTTAAGGGGACATGAATAGCTAGTAACAGTAAAGATGCAATAGTATAAAAAGTAATTTGTCGGTTTATATTTTATGAAAAATCTTTTGAGTCATCTTCAGTTTCTATTTACTTTCAGTCCTGGCATCCCTGAGGAGATAACTGTGAGGAGAAATGTTGCCTAGGATTAGCACAGTAAAAAACTACAGTGTACTACTGCATTAAACTTTATCAAATACAGTAAGAGACCACTGGTGTAAGTGAAGAAGGTGACTCAAAAAGTTTTCAGAGTGTCTGTTGGTTAACTTGGAAATGGGATTCTTTGAAGAGTAATAGCTGTAGGACAGATTATTTTATTCCTTTTTTAATTTTATTTTTTCTTTTCATTGCTTGCTGCTCTCCTGTTACCACTGTTTGCCTTGGGGATAAGAGGTTTTATTAATTCTCTCTGAGTGAAATGAGCCTTTGATGTAGCTGATTAAAGCTGATTTAAATGAAGTGCTTGCATAATTTAATGGGCAGTCACAAAGTGAATCGGTAGATAATGGTTTTCTCTGAGTTCCAATTACTAGAAAAGAGCAACCTCCTGCCTCCTTTTTCTTTGCCCAACTTGTAAAACTTAGAACTACTGGCCAGTTTGCCGAGGCATAGTCAGCTTCCCTTCAGGCATCTTGAGTGGGAGGTTTGGCTTCTCGGTGTGGAGAAGGTAAACTTCCCTCCGAGCCTGTTCAAAGTTCTTTTTTTAAAAGGCTACTTGTCTGTGTTAACAGATGGAGCAGATGGGGTCTAAAAGATGGAGTTTTAGTGTTCCCTGGTTGTGAATATGAGCAAATTCTTAAAGTAGCTTCTCCTTGAAAATCATCTCGTAGTATTTGGGGGAGATCTTTAAAAGGCTGAAATACTTTCGATCTGTGTACAAAAAATAAGTAGAGGTTGTCCCAGAGCAGGGAACATGGGTTATCCAGGTGACAGTCCATGACTCACCAAAATGACCCCCAAAAAAACCCAAAAGGTTTTCTTAAATGGTTTTTATTTTTCATGTTTACCCACCTCCAGTTACTGCTTCTAAGTTGGAAAAAAAAAAAAAAAAAAAACCAAACCAAAAGTGAAGACATTTTGAAAATGAATGTAATAACATACTGCAAGTGCCAGAATTTGAAAATGATATTTGGTCTAACACCAGGTTGTGCCATTATAATCTGGAGATAATCTGAGGAAATTGAAAAGAAAACCAACCAAAACCCAAAAAACCTCAAACCCCTTATCTGTTGAAGAGCATTAGAAACCACTAATGAAGGTGCATGTTACTGTTTCAGAAATTTTTGAGGAAAATCTTGCCGTTAAGAGGAATCAGAACTTCCATCTGCTACAGTTTCCCTCAGGTATCTGCAGTTGGACTCCTCCCTTCTGCAAAGGTCAGGGATGAGTTGGCTGATTCGGACCAATGGATGTTCTGTTTTGGATGTTCTGTTCTTACACTAAGGCCCAAATAAAGAGGAGAGATGTAATGGGTGTGATAAGTTGCTATGTAAGACCTTTTGGAATGCTGTGAATTTCACCTGTTGCGCAGTTGTGTTAAAGCTTGATGAGAGGAGCTTTTTCCATACAGAACGTTAGTCCTGATAATGGAATACGTTAAGTGACTTGGGAGGAGTTCAGAGATCCTTCACTACAGATTTTTGTACATGCTGCTGTTAGCCTGCCTCCTTCTGAAGATGCTGTCTCATGTCAAATGAATCTAGAGAGTAAAAATCTACAATGTTTTGTATGTCCACCCATTTAGGAGAGCCATCTTTGCCTGCTAAGCTGGCGTGTTGTGGAAGTCCATGTGGTCCAGCAAATCATGGGCTCTAGCGAGTTCGATGCAGGCTCTTTGCAGCAGCAAGTGTATCGTACCTTCTAGGGAGTGTTGCAAAAGAGCGGCCAGAATGTGCTGCAACAGGTAAATGTCGTGCAACAAATAATGCGTGTCATGGTTTAACCCCAGCTGGCAACTAGAACCTGGCAGCCACTAGCTCGTTCCCTCTCGCCCCCATCAGTAGGGCAGGGAGAAAAAAGAGGAAAGGAGGGGAGAAATAAAAACAAACCCCAAACTCCTGGGTTGAGATGAAGTCAGTTTAATAGAACCATAACTGAAAAGGTGAAAGAAAAATGTAAAAACAAAAATATACAAAAAAATAAAACACAAATTGCTGTCACCACCAACCCATCCTGAACAGTGATCCTGGATGCCTGCCCCGTGGCCAACCCCCATTAAGCATGATGTTTATGGGGTGGAATATTCCTTTGGCCAGTTTGTCCTGTCTGTGCTAGCTCTCAGCTCCTGTGGGAAGCTGAAAAAGTCCTTGACTAACGTAAACATCAAGTAGCAACTACAAAAACAATGTATTATCAATATTATTCTCCTACTAATCCAAAACACAACAGCTACTAGGAAAAAAAACAACTAATCCTGTCCCAGCTGTGTGCAGAACAGTGTGTTATTTCTTCTTTCTCATGGGTTTATTTAGGAAAAAAAGAAGAAAAAGATTGCATAGCATAACTTTTGTTTGGTCTCTTCCTTCTCCTGTTTCTTGAACTTCGAGGAGCATGTTAGAGAAGAGATCAGTGCTGTGCAAAGCTGCTTCGTTTAAAACCAGCTAAAAGACAACAACCATGGAGAGTGCTGTGTATTTCTTGGCGATAAAGAATGGCTGTGCTGAGGATCATGGAGCCACTGATGGAAAGAATCTGGTTAATACCAGTTCCGGTGAGTGGTATTCTGATACTGTAGCGTACAGCACAAATAACGTGAGCTGGACTTTATTCCCTTTTAATGCAGCCATTTTTTGAAAAAGGATGTGCATTACCATCTGCTTAGTCTTTGATTTCCCTCCTGAAATATCACTCTGATGCTACTTATTAGTTTAGATGGTAAACAAGTGTGATGTGCTTTCCCCTTGCAGTCCTGCACAGTCCTGCAGCAGGCCTTTTATACATGCTATATAGCATTTAATTTACTGTTTCCTTACCTGATAAGTTTGGCATGTCAGTAGGTATCATCTGAATTTTTTAATTATTTCCATGCATTTCTAGTGAAGAAGGTGTTGAATTGTATTTTTCAAATAAATGAATACTGCAAGATTTTATTCCAGAACTTAAATTATGTTCACACTAACCATACTGACTGATTTGAGATTTCTAGCTGTTATCCCTGACCACGCTTGCACCCACTGTAGAGCAGGTACAAGCTTGTTTACCATATAGAGTAGCGATAGCTCTGCACTGCTAACACACCATGTACTCCTTTTATCAGTCATGTGCCTGTGGGGAAAAATGATGATAATTTTCAGTTGAGGTTAGCACCTTATTTAGCCTGAGTTGATTATTACAGGTACAAGGTTACTGCATCTCGATAAAATGGAATTTAACCTGAACTGGCACGATCTCTTCAATGTCACAGTGAGTGCTGCTGCTTCAGGTTTTTTTCTCCACAAAATCTGTCACTGGAAGTATTCTTTTCCTTTAAAAAAAGAAAAAAAAATCATGCTTTTGGTTATTTTTTCTTTGGCAGAATCAACAAAAAAGCTGCAGAGTTTCTGTGTGCTTGTCCACAGCCCAGATCTAGCCTGTGGGAAGATTCTATCTCCCTCCCAAATAATTTTAACACCTTCTACTCTGTCTGTGTACGTGCTGGCCTTTTGGCTTGCAGGTTGTGAGCGTTGAGTGCGATGAAGAAGTGCCTGAAAACCACCTCTCTCCATATGGGGGTTGGAACAAGATGATCTTTAAGGTCCTTTCCAACCCAAACCGTTCTATGATAGTGTGGCTACAGAACACAAGGCAGCCTTGCTGCGAAGTACTCGGCGCCCGAGTGCGGTGGCAGCTCTTTTAGTCGTCCTCACTCTACAACTCGGGCATCCACATGTTGTGGTTTCAGCCAAATTTACCAAAAGCAGACTGACAGATGGCCCTTCCCACCCCCTTCCAAAAAAGGAAAAAAAAACAAAAGGGAGAGGAGGAAGAGATAAGGAGATCTGTGACTTTAGTATGAACTAAGTTACTTTAATGAAGTATTAATATTAAAATAAAATTTAAAAATAAAGAAGAAAATAATTAAATAGATACAATATATACAAAACCATATCAAGCTTCCAGGATGACAATCACATCCCTGGGAGGCAGTGGGGAAGTCCCAGACTGGACTGAGTGATGGATAGAAACTGGAGTCAGGAACNAAGTACAAACATTGGTCTTCTCACTCCGAGAACGAGCAGCTTTCTCCACAACACGCCGTTAATTTCAGAGAGTTAGAAGAGGCCCAGCTGAGATGTAAAATTACAGACCAGAAAGTTGGTTCTGTTTTACCTCAAACCAGGACACCGCAGCACTAACCTGCTCACTAATAACAGACTGAGCAGCGATAAGCACCCTCCTGGATCTTTGTAGGGGATAATCTTCGGGCAATCTTTCTGTAACCTTCACATATGCTCACTGTTGTTCCCTTGAAGAAAACCCTTCTGTTCTTACAGCACAAATGGTTTAACGATGCTGTTCTCTTCAACAGCAAATCACAGTAACAAGGCATATAGCCCAATTCACGAGGAGAATTTCACTGATGGTACAGAATGTAAATCACGGAAGCACAGAATCTTCATGGTTGGAAAGGACCTCTGAGATTGTCGAGTCCAACCATACACCAATGAAAAAACCCTACATCTCGGCCACTAGAGCATGCCCTGAAGTGTCACATCTACATGTTTCTTAAATACCTCCAGGGATGGTGTCTCAACCACCTCCCTGGGCAGGCCGTTCCAGTGCCTGACCACTCAGTGAAGTAATTATTTAACATTTAGAATCATAGAATGGTTCAAGTTGGACGGGACCTTAAAGATCATCGAGTCCCAATCCTCTCTGCCATGGGCAGGGACACCTCCCACTAGAGCAGGTCACACTTTATAAACATGGTATATCCCACTGGACCATATACCATGAGTTTTAAAACTCGCAAGTGCTGTAGGGTGTTACAGCAAGATACTTGGCCAACCCAAAAGTTTGACTCCATCTCCGTTGCGATGACTCTGAACTTGTGAAATTGCCATTTGAAATTCTTGCTCCGTTTTAGACAAAAGTAACGCTTTAGGGCTAGACTTGGAGACAAAAAAATATAAAATAAGGCAAACAAGAAAATCCACCAGAACAAAGCACAACCCAACTTTTCAGTTACAGAAAGAGGGGATCCATTTGATGCTAACAAAAGCGATTTTCTCCTGCAGTTCTGACCCTTTTGGCAGCGGAGCGGGAGCTGGGACACGGGAAGCGCTTCCCCCGTGCCGTGATTTGTCGGGCGGGCTGCCTCTGGTGGACGGGACCCCGCACCGCGACCGGCTGGGAGCGCTTGCTGCCTGCAGCCCCCTCCGTTAGCAGCGATGCTGGGGAGAGGGTGAGACACGGTAAAGGCCTCGGAGCACTTTCCCGGCGCTGCCGTGTCGGGCTCTGGGGCGGGGGAGCGGCCAGATAGGACACCACCCATCCGCGCCGCCCCTTCTCGGCCTTCCGCAGCGCTGCCTG
>VXBJ01005728.1:1008201-1033446 GCA_013400055.1 Nycticryphes semicollaris | reverse complement strand
CCGGCGGCCTCCGCGCCTTCCCCCGCCGCGGGAGGATGTGGAGCCGCCGGCCGGCGCGGCTCGCCCGTCGCGGAGCGGGGAGCCTGACCCTGTCAGCCGACCCTCCTTTCTCCTCTCTTCCCCGGCGGATTGTCCCCAGCCGCCCTCCGCAGCGCATCCCGGGCGGGCGGAGAGGGAGCGGGGCCTCCCCTTGCCCCAGCGCGGTGTCCGGCCTTGGCGGGGCCGGGGGGGGCAGTTTCTGCCCCCCAGGTGGCGGCCCTGGCTCCGAAGGGCGCTTCCCTCCCCTGCCCATTCATTAAAATCGCGATATTGGCCTCGCTCGACAGCGATGTGAGAAACCCGGTCAAGTAGAGCAGAACGGCCACGGAGGTGGGTTGTTCTGGCTTTCAGGCGTGAAAACTGGAGTTTTACGCGGGGTGTGCAAACTAAATCACGAACGAAGAGTCCTAATCCTCCTTCGGGAGGGTGGCCAGAGTTGTGTGGGTGAACTTCTGAAGCAGATGCAAGCTAATTTCCTTGGGTTTTGTTTGTTTATTCTTTTCCCCCTCTCTCAAACCTGAAACAATGTATGAATATCACGTTTAACTGTGTATATTAATTCGGGGAATAACTTCTGCCTCAGAGTGGAGGTAAAATATAGTTAAGTAGAATTCAGTTAGTTCACTTCAAGTGTTGTTCTCCTGTATGCCTTGATGTAGAGCTTTTTTTAGTTAACATATAACACTTATATTATCTGTGCAAAAACATTGAAGTAAGTAAAATCGGAGTGTTCAGCAACAGCCAAATACCTGATTATGGTTATACATAAAATAGCTTACAAATAAATTGTGAACTCTGTTAACCACTTCTTTGTCAGGTGTGCACATTGTTATGCTACTCTAATTTGTAGATTTGTGATTTAAGTGTGACAGTGCCTTAAATGCTCAGTGTTAGTGATGGCTCAGAACTGAGCACTGTGGAATTTCAGTTTATAGAAGTCTTTTTTTTTTTTTCTCAGTTTAAGATAATGGAAACTATAAATAACATTTTTCATAACATTTGCGTATTTATAGAAACATTGATTGCATTGTACCAAGGAAATTTGTTTGGCTCAGAATCCAAATAAATTCACTGCAAGTAGACACAGGCCATGCTTTGCTGTGTTTCAGGACCCTTGGTGTTCTGTAGTATTGTATCACAGCTAAACCATACATTTTAACTCTCTAACGATACAGTGTGGAAACAGGAGCCCTTGCCTAGTGGAAAAAATTTTTACAAACAACATTTATTTGATTATTTTGTTTTTCCTTTTTGTCCTCTCCCTCTTTATTTCTATTCCCCGTGCTTGTCAGCACAAAAGGATTCAGTGTCTCACTTTCCTGACTCTAAAATTGAAGTAGTGGCACTTTCCTCTGAGGTGTGGAAAGGGTGAAAACGTACCAACTGTGACAAGTTTGAAGGCCGTGGTAACGAGAATGATTAAGTCCAGTCAAGTCAGTTTTATTTGGAAAACTTCTGAGAATAGAAAGTGGCAACTCCCAGGTAATATGGGAACGACTGCTGAGCTGAGTAGCATCTCTGCAGCGATACCAGAGATGCTCCTGGTGACCACAGTGTGTTTCTCTGTGATCTGGAAGGTTTAAGAGTTTGGATGTAATTCATGGCTGCAGCTGGGGACATGTATTCACACTCTGGTGTGTGTGTGTGTGTAACCTCATTAACTTTCAGAGCTCCAGGGGGTGCTGAGGTGTCTTTGCTGGGGACAGCGTGGGTCTGATGTGGTCAAACGCAGCACACGTGGCTTTGCCAGGCTGGAGCCAGCGGCTGGGTCTTCACTGTCACCGCTGCCCCAGGAGCAGCACCAGAAACACATTTGTTTTGTACTTTGTTGGAACAGAGCTGGTTCCTTCCAGCTCGTTACCGCACACAAGTGGCTCTGTTGTTGGTTTGATGCCGTCTCAAAAACCTTTTAACTCGGAGGGACCTGTGCTGCCTCTGTGGCTGAGAGTTGAGATCTGACAGTTTATCCAAAGCATGTGTGTGTGTACCGTGATAACAGCCCTTAGCTGTGTGCTGGCAGGGGAAGTACATCACTATTTAACTTGAGATGCCTCTGTATTTTTCTTACTACTTACACAGGGTAGGGATCACTCTGAGGTTATTCAAGAACCATCTCGTAAGATGTTTCTTCTTGTTGTACGGTGATTTCCTACCTAATCATGCCCTGCAGTTAAAATGCCAACTTTAGTGAAATTATTAAGCTAATTTCTATGAAAAGGTACTTCATTTTCTCACAAAGCTGAAGCTGAATTGAGAAATGCACTTACTTGATTATTCACTGGATAATGAGGCTCCTGACAACCTCCTATATTAATTTTGCCATTTTCACTCCACAAGAACAAGTGTTTGCTGTACGTCTTTGAGAATGATTTGATTAAACTCATCAATGAAAAAAAGGGGGAGGAAAAAAAAAAAAAGCAAGCTTTGATACCTTTTCACATTGAAGTTGTCAAGACTCAGATGGCAAGAGAGGCTTCATCTCTCGTACAGAAGGTGACTCTGACTTGCGGTGGAGCGGTGTTTGGCATTTCCAGTTGAAAAGGCAGGCAGTGCCGACACCCTTCCTGAGTCAGACTCTTGGTGGTTTGCCTTGACTAAGGATTTAATTGCAGCCGTGCAGACTTCATAACTATTATAGTCAAGTTCGTTTGTTTGGAAGGGAAAAAATAATAATGCAACGTCGTGTTTAATACATGGTGAGAGATGTATTTTTGGTGCTACTTCAAATACTGGTTGCGTGTTTGAAATTAGCTATTGCTCCTCCTTCGGAATAACTGTGATTGGATTAAAATACATGAAGTGCCTGGTACCTTTTATTGCCTATAAGTACACTTTTCTATCGTAAGTATGAAAAATAAGGTTGTGCCCGTGGATTAAAAAAACCAAGAGCTGTTGAGCAAGTTTAGAGGAGAAAATGTAAAATTGTCCATGTTATCAAATGTTTGTTCCCTTAAGTAGAACAGAATTGTAACTGGGTAGCTCTGCTCTCTTCAGAAACTTCCTTCCTTTCTCTTGCCTGAAGCGTAGTGATACATAGAACATCACTCTGGTGTTATGAGCTGATCCACTGAGAGAAGCTGAAAGGAGTAACCTACTAAATCTGTATGAAGTTGACTTCCATTATTTCAAAGTAACGAGGGAAACTGGAAGCCAACCAGCCTAGTGGAATGGGGCATTGCCTTTCATTTTCTATAAAATTATAGAAATGCCTTTAAAATATTTGTAATAAAGTTCTTAATGGCTGGGGTTTTTCAACAGAGTTCTTACATTAGAAAAACAGGAATTACTGTGCAACTTCCACTCTAGAAAAGAGACCATTTGGCTTTATGCTAAGAAAAGTGGTTATGGAAATACTGTTTAGTTGGTGTGAGCTTAAACTCAATTTAAATTTATAGCATCTGATTCTTGATACACTTAATATAATTGATTAGAGTGAAGGTTTAGAAAGCATTAGTGCATGAGAAACTTTGGTGATTTGGTACAGAAAACAGCATGAAAAGTAGGTAACACCTGTTGAGTGAGTGCCTGGCTTTTTTTTTTTTTACTTATGTGTGGTTTGTTAACTTTCTGTGTACAAAGTTACTAGTTTTAGAAAACGTTTACACCAGGTACACTAAGGTTGTTTTGACACCTACAATTGGAAAAAGATTTTACAGAGACAAAGACGTTTTGATTAGACTGTATTTTGAAGATGAGGTGAAGAGGGTGCTATATTTCTGATTTTGCGGTGTCCTTGTTGTGCTGAAACTTGAGATTTTTTATTTTGAAGTCATGCACCATGTACAGTTTGTTAATAAGTTAATTGGTTTGGAGGGAAGTGTTCCTGGATTGTGTTTTTGAAAACGGCACGTTGACTTTTGTCGTTCATTTTGTTTTGGCTAAGAAAATTTGCTTGAATTTGATTTTGGTTTGTAGCAGTGAAGAGAATTGACTTGCTTTACTTCTGTGCTTGCGCAGAAGAAACTATGCTGATGGCTGTTTAGAGAAATGAAATGGTTTAGTGCTCAATTTAGCACCTGAAAACAGTATGACATTTCCCAGTCTTGCATCATTGCTGCTAAAATTCTATGGTTAAAATTGGAGAAGTTTTGTATGTAATGAATAAGACTTTTTGGCATGATGGCAAAATAGCAACCCTTTTGTTTTATAAATGAATTGGGTTTGTGTAAGGTGGGACATAGTGAGGTAAGACTTAATTACTGTCAGATGCGTTTAAAAATCAGAGGTTGTAGCAGACATTTGGTAGCGTCCAAAGCTGTAGCTGCTTGGATGTGACACAAAAGTTCCACTTTCATCTTTCTCAGCCTCTTGGTGGTTATTTTATGTGCTATCTTTAGTGGTTAAATTGTAAGACCTGCAGATGCAATGGGAGATTACAAGAGTTTCATTGCAACAGGTGCCATATTAGAAGTTGATTAGGAAGGAGTTAAAAAGCAACGAGCATGTTAAATAATCAAAATATGATGAGCTGAGGCAAAGGAAAGAGAGTCAAATTCCAAAGATCTGTAAGATGAAGATTTTGTGGGATTTATTTCCAAACTTCATGAATTTAAAAAAAAAAAAAAAAGAAGTGGGAAGGCAATGTCCTTAACCTGGATAGAGCAACCTCTTGTTTGCAAAGGCAGTTGCCTTCTTGGGGTTTATAGCTCACAGGTTCAGAACCATACCAGCTTGATTAACAGCAAAACCTCTCAACCTTTAGGAGGTTGCTATAGTTTGGCAACCCACGCGCAAGGCAAGAAGTGAATGATGCAGAACTTTGATTAAGTATAGACAGGAAATCATCAAGGACATTTAATGTAGATATTAAAGTAAATGTTAGAGCTCACATTTATGGTTTGGAACATGTTAGGATGGGCTCTGGCTTCTGGTGTGCAACAGGCTGACGCTTGACAGGTTTCATATAGGCTGAAGACCTAGTGTTGTCTGTGCTAATTTATGCTGCCTGATCTATGTATGTCATTGAATTAATATTTAAACTTAATAATTGAAAACACTTGAAAGCAAGTCTTGCTCTTTTTTATTTTATTTTTTATTTGGGCATTTGCTGGTAGACACACTCACAAAATTGTCTTTTTCTCTTGGGGAAGCTGTAGCCTAATCTAGTAAAATAGTGTAATCTGATCACAGTTTTTAAACTAGTACACCTGCCTGGCTTTGCCACACAACTGCAAATACAGTTAAGTATGTTGGATATGTGAGTTTTATGTATATAGTTGTATGTGTGTGTACATATCTGTGCGTTATTGATGGAGTGTGCAGTGTCTTAATGCCAATTTCTCCTGCTAAAACAGATGAGGTTGTTCTGAATTCAAAATTGCTGTTGTCTGGCTTGTTTCTGGTGCAGTTAAGTGAAGTACCCTTGAAGTTGTTTTCTTGAGGATGTGTGTTGGTTAAGTAGTAATTGACAGAATGCTTTAACTGGTATTTAATTGTATGGGATAAAACTTATCTAGTCTTTGAATGAATACTTTGATTTCTTAATTAAAGCCTGTTAATGCTTAGAGTTTGTGAAGCAGAACATTCATTATCCTATAGTTGGTCTGTGGATAAATTTGGAACTGATGGTTTGAATCCAGTCTGAGATCTTGAAGGCAGATAAGAGTACATTGTTGATGTTATATTTAAAGTACCCAATTGATACTAATTTTTTTTCTTTCTTTTTTTTTTTCCAGGCTGGAGCTCTTGATTTATTGAAGGAGCTTAAGAATATTCCCATGACCCTTGAGTTGTTACAGGTATGATTTTCTTACTGTTGTTTTGTTGTGAATATTAACTCCCTAATGGTGAGGGTGAAGCCAGCAGATTTGGAAGAAGGTTGCACTATTAAAGTAGATTCCTATATAGAACCTTCTTGGAAGAATCAGTGTTATGTCCCTCTGATTTAGGGTACTTAAGTGTTTTCTTCCACATGTAAGCTCTTAAAGCTTGTCTGTCTTTTTAAATTTAAAGTAGTGAATTTTGTCATGGACAAAGGGGAAGAGCTGTTATAAATTTACCTTACATATAATCTTAGGTTCTTATTAACACAAATGTGATGTGTTTCCTTCTTTCTGAAGGAGAATGCACCTGGTTACAACTGATACCTTCTTTTCTTATGTGCTTAGTTCTGTTTTTTAATTGTGAGGAGAAGCATAGGTCATACCTTCAGGCAAGTCGTATTTGATGGTTTCCTCCCCCCCAGCTCAGAGTATTGTATTTCTAAAGGTAATTTTACTGCTACTCCCCTTTTATTCCCCTGGGCAGGAGTGATAGTGTGGTACAATCTCCGTCACTCTAATTTTGCTTGTATTTACATGTCTAACATAGTATTTTATATATTATTTATAAATTCTTTCAAACAGTAATTCAGTGTATTTATTTGCATGTCAAGTTTCAAAGTTTTGAAAATTTTGAAGTGGCAGAGGTAAATGTAAGACCTGATTAGCTGTGGTTGCCACTTACATTGGAAGAGACTTGAAAAGTCACTTTTTTCTAAGTCACAATTAATCATCACAGATCCAGAATTAACTATAAAGTTCAACCCATAAGGGTCAGCAGCAATGCCACTCTTGACATATGGATCCTGTACATTTACAGAATGTACTGAGTACGTTATTACTAATGCTGTTTGTGACAGAAAATAGGAATTTGAAAGCATCACCTTCATGTATGAATGAGCGTGGCTGATACCACACTGCAACCTTCTTTTGTGTCCAGCCTCCTTCCTTAAAACCAAAACCAAACCCCACTGAAAAAACCCCCTCAACCCCCACTCAAAACAACAACAAAACACACACAAAAAAACCCCTCTGTTAACTTCATTCTTTCAAGTTTCTTTGTGCAGGTCTTAATGCGAAGTATTTGTGTAATAATACTTTTTGCCTTTGGAATGAAAAATCTCTCTGCAAGTGCTCTGGAAATTCAGTAAATCCCGCTGTGCAAAGCTGTTCTGCTTAGTGTGAAGAGTGAGACTAGAAGGAGAAGCTTTACACAGAATGGCAGAACAATTTTAGCCTTGAACCATGAGGATCTGAAGAAAGTACATTCTTTTCCCAGATGCAATGAAAACCTTAGTAACGTTATTTTTAGAAAACAACAATTAATCTGTCTAAGTACAAACAAGCTCAACTGTCTGCCTTTTAGGGCACTTGTGTGACCCTGATTTAATTTACATAGGGTTGTGTACTCATTCTGTCCAGTTTTCTGTCCTACTTGCAGGAAGCTTATTTATTCCTGTCCACCTGACAGGTACCTGTTTTTAGAGTGAGTGAATATTTGCAATAAAAGATGGGTTTAAATCTGTGTTGGTGTGGGCACCCTATGAAGTTGTACAGATTTCTCTGTGTTACAGTAGGTCTAAAGGGATCAGGTAGTTTGGTGTACTCCTGGGTAGTGGATTGACTGCAGCTTAGTTAAGAAGTTTTTCTTAAGTATTGACTACTGCGTTCAAACCAGTTCAGCTGCGTAAGATTGCATTTAGCAACACGCTTAGACTCGAATTTACACTGTTTTTTTTTGTTGTTGTTGTGGTTGAGAGCTTTATAAATATGTAAAGTCTGCCATAAATTTTCTATGTCAGTCTCCCAAATTTGCTTAAGCAGTGAAGGACTCAGAGCAACAGTTGAAATGGAAAGTAATCACGTGCACCACTCTGGTGGTGGATCATTAGTGCACCGATGTCGAGAAGGGTGATGATGATGATGATGAGAAAGTGGGAGCACTGACTTCCTCTGTGTAGACTGAGATGTCCATTGCACATGTTTGGACTGATGAAATGCAGGAGACAAGTGAAAAGCGTATCTCCACGCCCATTTTTAGGCAGTTTTGAAAGCTGGCTACGCGGAGGAAAGCACTGCTAATTGATATTGGTAGCTTCATCAGTCCTGCGTGATAAAAGAGAAGCGGTGATTTTTTCCTGTAACGTGACTGTTGCTTCAGTCTGAGCTGGCAAGGTCCCCTCAACAGTTCACGGGTGTGTGGAAGAGGAAGGTGCGCATCGGTAGCCTGCGCTTGTGTCTTTCTTGCCCGGATTTTTGTTAGGGAAAGCTGGGGTAGTGGCAGACAGTAGCACGCCTGTGTCATGCCCAGAGAGTTTTATGTAAGCCGGCTGGTCCTTGCTCAGCGAGGCAGGGAGCCAGCAGCCTTCCTCGCACGGGATTTATCCGGCGGTCGGAGTTGCAAATCTGTTCAGCAGCCACGTGGTATTAAAGTGAGACAGACAGACAGACAGGTTTTACTGGAAAATACACACACGTGTGCAGAGCTGGGCTGCGATCTACAGTCTCTACTAATGACTTCTTGCCAGTTCATTGGCGAGCTGGGGAGACCCGGGAACCTGGAGGTGGTGGTTCTTCAGGGGTTGATTTGGCTCCACTTTGGTTTGGGTGCTCACCGTTTCTCTATCCTTGTACTCTCCTACAATTTAAAGTTGGTAGCACCTCTGCTTGCTTTGGTGGTTGCTATTCTTCCCCAACCTGTGTTCCTTAACGTTTGGTCTGATTTAGAGATAGCTGCCACGTAGGCTTTGTTTTGGGTTCAGTCATAGGTAACTCATGCTACCTATTGCTCAGACCAACCGAAGGCAGCTTGAATGCTCCAGGGTTGAAAACATCTGTCTTATGCCACCTCTGAGCCTCTTTACCCTCAGAAAACAGGTAAAAAGGGCTCTAGAATTTGAACGACTGTTAAACAATGATTGTTTTTAATGGAACGATCTCTTAAAAATACATCTAGGACAGACTGAGGAAGGTTTCCCTGAACTCAGGAATTTTCAAAATGCTGACATTAAAGCACAGTTATTTTGAGAATATAACACGGATTACCTGTGTCAATTTGCAGGCAAGTAAATTGGCAGATTGTTCCTTTCCCTCTCTTTAGGCAAGGTGCTCTGTAAAAGCAAACAAATGAATATTTATGTCCTACCTTAAGAAAGCTAGTGATTTGCAGAGTTACCATAATCTATTCCTTTCTTGTGATGAGAGGAAGAGATTAATTTATCCGATCGATTTTGAGTTGTACTTATTTAAGCAAGTCTGTAAGTTGGTGTCTTCCCCTTTTGCTGGTAAGAATTGGCCATGGTTGTGCCCAGTTATCAGTGGAGGGTTATTGTTTTTTCGTAGATAGGGTTTTTTTTCTCCTTCAGGTGTGATGAGTACGGTATGTATCTCCAAGCACTTGTTATTCTTTCTGTGTTTAACATAAAGAGTTAACATAACTCTTTAAGAGTATGTGTTTAACATGTCAGGAGAGTGGGCTGGCACTGCTAGTCTGAGTGAGCAGAGGGCATCTTGAAACACTTTAGTTACAGGTGAGTAGCCATCTGTTTTCTTTAAGCCAAAATGCATGTTTAGAGCTGATGCTCAGGCCTGAGGTTATTTGAAGGTTATATTTCCTTTGCTGCAATAGCTACAGAATATTTCAGTACATTTCCAGACATTTTGCACATCCGTGGTGCCCCAAAAAGTGTTGTGTGGGTTGTAAGGAGCAATTTACAGGAACAAATCATTTCCATTTTTAGTGAGCCACAAAGATTTAAATTTTCTTTTAAAGGAGAAGGAAATTTATGATGAACCACTGAAAAAGCAAGTGGAATAAATTATATTTCGTGGGTCCTGTAAATAGTGAATACAACAAACACAAACATCTTAAGAACAATTAAAAAAAATTAGGAATCAATGAAAATATGAGAAGATTAAATAAAGTACTTGTTTGTATTGTTAATCACTTTTCTTCTCTCATGAAACGGAAAGCGTGGAAATGTGCTACTTGTTAGAGTAACGCAGTAGGCACAAGTCTTCTGAAATGAAACTTCACTTACTGTTGAGCCAAATTTATGTCCTCATCTTCTGAATCTTGAGAGCAGGCTGTAAATTAATCTCCTCTTTTCTCTCTAGGTGGCAGTAGTGCCAAAGGTTTAAAGCCTGTCACTATCTTGGCCTTTTCAGAGGGGTAGGCTGGTCTAAAAGCAGAACCCTCTGTGCTTAAGATTTTAAGGAATCTCAGTATTACCGAAATTATTAGGAGCCTAAACCGTGGTACTCAAAACTGATCTGGCAGCTTCTTCCACAGCCACTAAATGGCAATTCAAAGAGTATGAATTCATTGAAGCTGTTGGCAAGCTTCTGATCATGCCAAAATATAAATGCAGTCATTGCTTCACAGAAAATTAAGGTTTGGAAGCTAGAACCTTTGCTAAAAATTTTGCGTAACATTAAGATATTTACGTACGGTTTTCATGCTGTTAGGTGTTTTCAGTGTTGTACTCAGTTTAGGTAAGTAAGTAGTTCTGCAGGGCTTTTTGAAAAGGTTTGGGAGCAAAAATCTTCTGATTGACTCTCTTAACCCTCATCCATAGCGTGTCTTGTGTCCCGTCCCCTGCCTCTCCCTCAATCTTCTTGGTGACAAATGGTGATATTGTTATATTTCTTTTTAAAATGTCCATGTTAAAATAAGTTTTGTGAAGGCTTCTACCATTTTATTGTGACAGTCTTAAAAGGAAAAAAAAAAACCCACAAAGAGTTTAAAAAATAAGTCAAAGTACAACTTTATATGAGTTTGCCTGTTAAGTTTTCTACGTGTCGTCTTTTATCCTGTGTATTTTTATTTCTGTTGCAGTCCACCAGGATTGGAATGTCAGTGAACGCGATACGCAAGCAGAGCACTGATGAAGAAGTCACATCTTTAGCAAAATCTCTTATCAAGTCTTGGAAGAAGCTGTTAGGTACGGTGATGCAAACAAACTCTTTTTTTTCCCCTCTGCTCTTGTGTGCTTTAACTGTACTCAGCCTTGGTGCCGATCCTTGACACTGCCTTGCTCTGAGATATGTTTGTCTTCCTGTGTAAGTATTGAAACTTTCTGCACCGACGGCGTTGGTTTGTGCTCTTTGCCTCACACCAGTGCGTTACCCTGAGGGTGTATTCAGAGAAACAGTTAATGTATTTTTATTGGGGCTGGCAGGCAGTGGGAAGCCGGCTTCGGTGACATGACTCATTTCTGAAGTCTCCTTGCCTGCTGTTGAGCTAGAGTGGCTGTTCTGCAGTACTGAGCACTAACGAACCCGTTCTCGACTGTTTCCTTTGTCTAATGTAGCAGGTACGCTGAAGAATTTGTGCAAAATCTCATAGGAGAAGTGTGGAGGCTTTGAAGTTTGGTTAAAAGTGGGGTTGTGAAGAGAAAAAAAACCCAGTAAAAAACTGACGTTAAAAATACGTTAGAACTTAAAGGTAGTGAGAGAGAAATCTGCACTAAAACCTTCCTAGTTTTAAACAACCTACTACTTAGTGAGTTAATACTCTTTGTTTAATTTCCCTTAAAACAATTAATTCAGTCAATGAAAGCTTTCTGTTAGCAGAATTTTATTTAAGGTTATTTTGTGGTACTTAATGTATTTGAAAATACTCGTATCTCAAACTGTGTCAAAAGGTATTTTTGTTCATAGACTGTGCTGTGCACTGTTTAATTTCTTTCTGTCTAATTTTAGGTAAACTAAGCTTAAAATTTTGAACTAGAAAACAGATCGTGTTACTTTATACCGATTTAAATACCTGCTATTCTATCTAGAATAATACTCTAAACACCAGTAAGCGTTGAGTCCCTTGAAGTCATTTGAAGTCAGACTCATTTTTATCGATTATGAAGTATTTCATCAGATACTTTACTCTCTTGTAAATGATGTAGAAATGTCTTTGTATCCATCTGGCAGTCTATTTGTGTAGACATGGATAATTTGTCAGAGCTTTCAGCTTCCATATTCTAGTAAGAAGCTGCAGTCTCTACAACAAACAAATTTTTTTTAACTTACCTTAAAAAAGTTAGATAATACTAATTAGGTTAGTTCAAGTAATTAAATTTAATTATTACTTGATATGCTATAATCAAATACTTTTAAAATCATGGTAAGGACTTTTATTTATTATGAATTAAATGCATACTTTGTAAAGGATGTGATCAACAGTGAAAATTATGTACTTTTTATGCTTAGATTTCCACTTAGAACTTGAAGCCCAACTGTTTTATATCTAATATACAAAAGTGGTAGGGTCCATAAGTTGAGAAATGGACTTGCATATTAACTTAGGTTACTCTAAAGACTGCTAAAAGCAACAGCTGGATTCAGCCATGTAGCTCTCAAGTTATTAATCTACATCTTAAAAAAAAAAAAAGAAGTAGCCCTGTCAAAGTCTTGGGGTTTGGTGGTTGGTTTTGGGGTTTTTTTTCCTTTAAAGTTTACATTTTTGTGACTGCAATTTAGTTCAGGCAACAAAGTAGAGAAAATACTCTCCCTCACCCCCAAGCCCCCTGAATTCTCAGCTTTTGGGAGGGCCTTTGGGATACCGCTTTACTGGGCAGGGCGGGGGCTAAACCTTCTGAGTATTTCTGTCCACTGAAAAAAGGAATTGCTATTTCTTCGTTGAGACAGTAAAAATAGTCTTCTGTCTCTTCTGGTTTTTTAATACAACACCTCGAAGAAGTCCAATTTGTCTTAATGTCTTGTTTCTTAGAGCTGACCGATTGATTGGCTTTCAAACATTGTGAACCGTGGGGAGTATTAGGAAATCGGGTGTCTGGGTCGCGTGAAGTGTAGGTGAGAATCTCACAAAAGTACTCTTATTGTGTTTTATCATTAGTTTGGGCTTTCTCAGAAGAATACGAAATACCGTATGTTGGGCTGCTTGAGAGATCATTTTCGATTGTGCTGTTTCTAGTGCGTGTAAAATGGTGTGGAGCAGAGATGGCAACAGAAGCGGACAGCTCTTAATCGTACCGAGCATTGTACTCGGGGATCTGAAGTCTTTGTGAGTTATTTTTATAAATGACATTTGGAATTTAGGCAAGAATTGTTGACTGTTCAGGCTGCGTGTACCGTTTAAGCTCAAAAGCTATCAGAACTTAGGGTTTAAGAACGCGTGGGGAAACATGAGAAGAAAACAAAGTAAGGTTGTGAATCACCAGGTGTTTATGGTTTTACTGGAGTCACGCCGGGTTACCAATGGTTTTTCAGAGGGGGTGGGAAGTTGCCCAGCAGAGGGCTTGCAAGTGACTCGCTGAGTGAGCTACAGTGGAAGGCCGCTTTTAGATGTTGCTGTAAGAACGTTAAACCACACAGCTGAGTTGGTCACAATTTACATAAGGAAGCAAATTCTGTTTTCAGAATAAAATACTGTTCAGTTAGAACATGAGAGTTGAAAAGAATGATTTTTTTTTTTTTTTATATATTTTTTTGCCAAGCCTGTAGTGTATGCTGTGCAGGTAACCTAAATGGATATGCATAGATTCATTATGAAGAGTGCTCCTTGATATTAAAAAACAACAACCAAAAATTCTGCATGTAACGTTCCCCATTGGAAAGAATTACTTACTGAACTCTAAGAGTATACAGTGAAAAAGAAAGTCCAGACCTCTACCTGAGTGAGCTTAACTCCAGTAAGTTTATGTATTGACCTGGACGTGTAGGCCTTGCACTTAACGTCGAGGTTATTACCCAATCCAAGTGTGATCATCTGGGGCCATGAGCATTTTGAAATCCCTATTTCAAAAACCTGCAAGCCTGAGTAATTTTTTAAAAAAGTGTTTAAGCTCTTATTGTTGTCAGGAGAAGAAAGCACCAGCCAGACTTCACAGGAGTGTTTTACTTTGCTTTGTTCATATAATTCTTTATTATTTTGAACCCAAGTTTGATTCTACTGGAGCAAGCTGGTACAGTCTAGGACTATCTTACAGGTGCCTTAATTAGGTAAAGGCGTTCAAGGGCATCAAGTAACCTACTGGCTTTGCTCAAAAAAGTTGTTACTGACCAAACAAATCCCTAAATTACAGTCTGTGTTTTAAGAGTATTGCTTACTATTGGTAAAAGAGTACATGTCTTTATAAGATATCGGGTAGAATCAAGTGCAAAAATAATTTCAGTAGTTTCATTTCCATATGAAGTATGAGCTGTGAAAGTCACCTCCTCTCAAATATGTATTTGGAACTGCTCCACGTACAATTAGTAGATCTATAATTTCTTAGGATTATCAATGGAGAGATAATAACACATGATGCAAATTACATCGTACTGCATAGGAGAAAAAACATGTATAGCAAAGTAGTTAGTGTCATGTTCTTTTGTCACCTAAGATTAAAAAAAAAACCCAACTTTTGAAAATGGCAAACAGTTGATAATTTTGTTGCTTATTTATAAATTCTAGATATTATTCCTCCCTATGCTACTACTAGGAAGAAGCTTCTCTGCTCTCACCTCCATGTTTTACTACATCTGGCAGCGGAATTGCTGACAAGTGTAGCTGCTTGTGCATCTCAAGATTATTTTGGTCAGAGTCTGGAAAATGGGGCCTGAAGAATTACTAAATATGAGGGTCATTTTAAAATTAATGACTATGCCATTTGTTACTTGTTCTCATATCGCTTTCCTTTAACTTATTGAAACTGAATACTCAGAAAATTTTCCAAGTTTTCTTGGTGATACTGAATCAGTAATAGAAGATAACCCACCAAATTAAGTTCTCATCTGCTTCCAGGGAATAGCTAGCTGATCTTTCATTAGCATTTCTGAAAAATTCTTACTTTAAAAAGATTTGTCATATAAAGTTAAACTTAAAAATTGATAACATTACATTTTTTAACTTTGTTTTTCTTGTTACTAGCTATTGTCTTGACTTCCCGTGTAGTACAATTAGACGAATCTACAATGAAGCTATTAAGGGCTTCTAACATTCAGATTAATTATGTGATCTTTAACTATATAATATTAGAATTTTTATTTTGTTCTTGTTAACAGAGGACACTGTCATGTAATGTTTTACCCTGGAGGGATTATTTCACTGGAAAAGGTAGATGTATCTTTCAAATGAATTGCAAGTCCCAGATAGAAATTGCAATGCAGTGGTCAGAATTTGATAGTCTTATTCCAATGACTAAGAGTCAATTCATGTTAACAGCTTGTTCTTTGTATTTTAAAGAAGCGTTAATATAAATTAGCTTATTTTATTGGAGGAAAAAAAAAAAAGCTTAAGGATTTTTTTAATGGCCTTCTGAAGCTACAGTAGCTAAAACTGTGAAGTCACAGTTTTCAGTCCTAAAATGGATGACAATTTCAGTTTGTTTCTGGGGGGAAAAAAGAAAAGTTTTGTCAAGTTTTAATAGCTGTACGAAGTCAAAAAAGTAATTATGCCTCTTTAAAATAACTTGTAATTTGTATGTATTATGTAAGTATTTATGATGTTCTATAGACTTCCTGATGGAAATCACTAGCTCATTGGAATTTTTAAATATCTTTCATAGAATGGCCATTTTTTCTGTCTGTCTTTGTTAGAATTTCTGTGGTTAGTTGTAGTTCCTTTCCCCAGAGGATAGTCGAAATGCTGTCCAGCGGGCTGTTAATTGCATTCTGTTTGTTTGTCAGTATTTCCATACAATGAGAAATCCCTATTAATGTGTGAGTTTAAGAATAAATACTGCTCGATGCTAGATCTTCTGTCCTCGGTGCTTTCCAATTTATGATCCATAAGAGCAAATGACTTAAACACTCAGGATAATATTTTGAGCAAACAGAGTATTGTTAACTTCAGATTTCTGAAACGTAATTAAACAAAAGCATCTATAAGCTCTCCTCTAAGTGATGAAAGACATTGTAGTTTTGAAGATCTGTTTGCCCAAAGATGGTCCAGTTGTTTCCAGTTGCTGAAGTTTGAGACGTTCTTGCAATTGGGGTGTTGGCAGATGCCTGCCTTCTCTGATGAAATGATGCTGGGCTAACTGGAAGTGTTTGATTAACTAAAACTAGGGTTCAGCTCTACCATAGCAGTGTGCAATATTTGATGCAAAATAAGCAGGAGATACCTACGTCAGCTCTGATTTTGACAACTTAGGTGCCAGGAAAAAAAAACACAGATGTAAATGTGCTGAAGCAGAGCTGCAAGGCAGCTATGCTGCTTTGTAGAACTTGAGCTGTACCCCCTACATACTAGTTTGATCTATCAGTCTGTCTTAAAGCCTCAGACAAAAATGATCGTGTACTTAAAAAATGATGAGGGTAAATAAGATTACATGCATATTTAGGATAGTTTTTAAAATTATATACCATGTGTTTGTTGCCACAGAGAGTAGTCACGTGAATGTGCATGTTAATATGTTTCATGCTACCAAGTTCCCCATAGAAATGTGGGGATGGGGCTTTTCTGGAAATGAGGATATTTTTTCAATGCTTAAACAAGGATTTAGACACCCAGTTCAGGGCATCGTCATGGGAAAGACTGAACGTTTTCAGATTTCCCTCCTTTTCTAGTTCTTCTTAAAGTTTGCAGTATATGTCTATGGATTTAGAAGTGTAATGGCAGCTTTATGAGGGCTTAGAGAGAGGAATTCACAAAATCTGTCAGTGGGTGATGCCAGTCTCACTAGGTGTTCTCTGTAAGCAGTGGAGAGTCTGCCTTTCTATACAGCAAATCAAAGCAGGAGCTCGTTTTAGCCGCTCTGAATTCCCCTTTACAATAGAAAGTTGCATGTGTTCTCACTGGGCTAAAGTTAATGATTGTGATTGCCCTTTTTAATAAAGGCTTTCATTTTTGTGCTTTATAAAATCATCATTAAGTATGGCCTGTATGGGAAATGCAAATCCAAATATTTATGGACACCTAAGGCAAATAATTTCAGAGCTATCACAGAAGATACTGTTTGTGTGTCTGAAAAACTCCTTCAAAAGCATATGAAAATGATCTTTTTTTGTTGTTGTTGCCAACCGTGGTAGCTTTCACACTACAGTTTCATTTGCATCAGTCCTTTGGTAGAAATCCTGTGAATATAATTAAAAAAAAGAATGATGTGTATTTAGTAGGAACTTATATTTAAAACATAGAAGGCAATTCCAGAGACTTGATGCCGTAGTTTAAGAAGTTACTGTCTACCTCATGTAGCAGAGCTGGCAAAAATAATTCATAAAAGTCTAGATTTTCATCATGTCTTCACCATCAGTTTAAGCAGATGCTGGACTTGACTTGAAGGACCTGAAGTGTTGTCATATTTTCCATTTGCTGGGTTGGGGAAAGTGTTGGGGAGTGGAAGGCTGTACTGCAAGAGAAGGTCAAAGCAGAGAAGTGGGAGCTGCGAGCGTTTCCAACTGGTGCAGGAGAAATCATCAAAGATATTTTACCACTGGTTAAAATTGGTTGCTATTTCTGGGTAAAAGTAAGTTTCTCATGTTTTGTGTTTCTCGTGTCTTGTATTTCCAGATGGACCATCAACTGATAAAGATTCTGAAGAAAAGAAAAAGGAGGCTGCATCTTCCTCACAAAACAGCCCTGAAGCAAGAGAAGAAAGGTGCTTGATTCTCCATGACTATACAAATAACCTCGTTCAGTATGAACTAACATGAAGCTATTTGGTCCAATTTTGTCATAGTAGAGACAGCTTCCACATTCTCTATCGGGCAGTATAGCAACAGGACAGGGGGTAATGGTTTTAAATTGAAAGAGGAGAGATTTAGGTTAGATATTAGGAAGAAGTTCTTTCACGTGATGGTGCTGAGACACTGGAACAGGTTGCTCAGAGAAGCTGTGGCTGCCCCATCCCTAGAGGGGTTCAAGGCCAGGCTGGATGGGGTTTGAACAACCTGGTCTGGTGGGAGATGTCCCTGGCCGTGGCAGGGGGGGTTTGGAATTCCATGATTTTTAAGGTCCCTTTCAACTCTAACCATTCGATGATTCTATACATCATCAGAAAAATGAGTTTGTGTTAACGATGCTATAGGAGATGAGGAACAGTTCCAAAATAGTATTTGCAAGCCCATTTCTCCTATACATTTCTAGGTTTAGTGAATCTGTTTCCAGCAGCTGTTTTAAGATGGAAATTTAACCTCTAACCATTTGTCTTGGTGCAAGCTGAAAACTTTTTTTGGTTTACAGTTTGCAAAGCTACACTAATTGCTTGCTTGTCACCGTGGTACCTCTGCAGTGCAGTAAGAAGACTGAATGTTAGTGTGATGTACCTTCAGTCTTTTTAAGTGAAGTTCAGTGGTGGGGAGGATTGAGATGTAGAGAACTGAGAATTAAGCTGATACGCCACATAATGGAATGAAATACCTGCTGTGTCTTTATTCTTTATTGTGTGGAATACTCTGGTGAACATTCTAAGGACACTTTTAAAATGGTATTGACTCTAGAGCTGTAAGTAGCTTTAAAAAAGTGGCTTGGTGGTGGTTTTTTTTTATTTTCGATACCATCAAATGGATGTAGGAGAAGGACCTGTGTTTTGCCCTAGAACAAAGTTATTTGAAGAGGGGGGAAAAATATTAATATTAATTTTCTTTTTGCCCTTTTTTTTTTTTTTTTTTTTTTTTNTTTTTTTTTTTTTTTAGCAGTTCGAGTAGTAATTCCAGCAGCAGGAAGGAGGAGGGTAGCGCTCCCTCAAATTCTTTCATCCCTTCTTTTCCCCGGGCTCCAAGCACTTCGGATTCTGTACGAGTGAAGTGTAGAGAAATGCTCTCTGCAGCTCTCAGAACTGGAGGTGAGCTTTGTAGACTAGATTTCCAAGTTTACCTGTTTCCTTCTTCTCTCTTTCAGCCCTTCCCACTTTGGTTTTCTCCTGCCCACAGGGTAGAATAAACCCCGTTTATGTCCATGTGTGTGTATATACCTTCAGGCCACTTCACTCAAGTTGCAAGTAGTGAGTCACCGTGACATCATGGGGATGTATTGAAATACATTTTTTTGTTGCTGATGATACAGAACATTTTGTGGCCCCTGTTCATCTGATACCTCATGTACAGTGGAACTCCTTTTCAGGAAGGTTATTGCCTCCTTAATGCCTCATTTAAATCTTTTTGTAAAAGCTGCTATTTTTTTGTCTTACCTCTGACTTGAGAGTGCTGCTATACACACACCTGCCTTTCTTACACCACAGTTCCTCTGGGCCTTCAGATTTTGTTCTTGAGGCCTGCCGTTCTGTTCTGATTCAATCTTGAAGTTTCATTGCAATAAGAGTTTTACCCATTGCAGAGTCTTGCATTGCTCTATCTTCACGCTTCAGGCATCTGTAAATACCTCAACTGTTTGGGTGGTTTTATGTTTTTTCCTTTTTTCTCCTCATGTCCACTTGGGAGTCTTTGAACTGACAAATTGAATGATATGCTAAATAAGGAGGAAACGAAAAGTTGGACTCCTCAGAATGACGTCATTTTTTTTCTTATGGATCCTTCTCTTCTACCAGAACTTACACTTCTTCTTCCTCTGTTCTGAGCTTAGTGTCACATGGCCCAGTGTAGTCTCAGCCATCCATTTTTACGCTCTTAATTCTTTTATTCTTTCTTTTAATTCGCATCAATTCAGATACAGACAGTAATCAAAACTGGCATGAATGTGTGGTCCTTTGGATATGTAGTTCATAGACTTCTAAAAGAATTTGTGACCAGAAAGTTGCACATAGAATTATGAATAGTAAGATGCTGTGGAGTCTTAATATTAGCTAGTTTTCCAGGAACTCTTCTTGCTATGCTACTTTCTACACCAACGTATAAACTGATCATCCATGAATTGAATGCCAGTCTCAAAAATTAATATTTCCTGGTTTTATGGCCTTCTGCATGAAGGAGAATTGTTGTTTGGGTAACTCATTGAAGTACACTCATGTTAAAATGAGGAGGAGGAAAACGCATAATGGGTCTCATTTGACCCAAAGTGTCTCAAGATATTTGTTTACTGTTTCTGACTGAAACCTTTATTCATAAAGACAGCTGCCCTTTCCCAGGTAGCTTAGAACAGGTGTTGCATTGTCTTCAAGTTTGCTGGGGTTTATTTCTTCCAATTTGCATGTTATATGGCACATCTCTGCTTTGTGTTTTTAAAAAAATAGCTAATAATATTGTTTCTGTTA
The DNA here is from genome assembly GCA_013400055.1 of Nycticryphes semicollaris. Classification (NCBI taxonomy): domain Eukaryota; kingdom Metazoa; phylum Chordata; class Aves; order Charadriiformes; family Rostratulidae; genus Nycticryphes; species Nycticryphes semicollaris. The sequence continues at coordinate 1,013,561 of VXBJ01005728.1, read as the reverse complement.
TTTATTTCTTCCTAATGAAATCTTTCTCTTGCATGCTTGCAAAACATTAATTACTTAGGCTTCTTTTGTGTGGACTGAAAGAATTGATGCAATTCAAAATCTTTTGGTGTGTTCTACATGCAGATAAGCTGTGGAAATGAGTATTTGCCAAACCTACTATAATGTTTAAAATTTTTCTGTATGGCAGAGGATTCTGTTTTTTGTTACTACTTGTGTTTGCAACAAGATGTCAGAATTTTTGGTGGTGTTGAAAGGTTTAGGATTGTTCTACTATTTTTAAACTTCTGTTGTTCTTTGTTCCACTTATTTTTGTTCTTCTGAGTAATGTCTTGAAAGGATAGGTAGACAGCTTACTTTCTCTGCAAAAGGAAAATTCACTGCAGTTGTTTGAGTATTTGCTGAGTTTCAGAGTTTTGAATGGGCTCTCAGGGGTATAGAACACTGATGAGATTGTCAGGTTGCTAATATTTTAATACTTGCTTTCCTTAGATGACTACATTGCCATTGGTGCTGATGAAGAAGAGCTGGGTTCTCAGATTGAAGAAGATATCCTTTATTGCACATCTATGCGCTCTAGAACAAGACTTTTTTAATAGCATTGATAATGTTAAAAATAATTAACTCTATATATTGAATATCTTTTAAAATTATTTTAAAACAAAATTAACAAACTTTATTCAACACATCAGCGCAGAAATATAGCATTTAAAAAACCAGCACAACCTAAATGATTTGCCTTAAAATGTGTAGGAATGTGTGTAGGTGAGTGTGGGGGGGTTTTTTTTCAGTTCAGTCTGTTTCCCTTGCAGCAGCAGCATTAGATCTTACTGAAGCATTCTGACATACAATGCTGGGCTCCCCCATGTTATTTTAAAATCTTTTCTCGTTAATAATCTTTATATTTTTCTAACATGTTTATTTTCTACAAGTTTCTTTCTAAATGAATTCGCCATTTTCAAAAGGGTTCTTCTCCTGGCGATGTGTGAATAGTTACAGAGCAGAGGTCTGGGCTGCTTTTTATTGTAGAGGTTCTTGGGTGGAGAGAATTCTTGGTTGCGGAGTATTCTTAAGCATAGAAATAGACTTAAGCTTCATGATTCTAACCTGCTAATGCCCTTCAGTAATTACAGTCAGCCACCTTTCCTGTTTCTTTTGCAAACCTGCTTTAAAATTCTGTGAGCAAACTGCCTGCCAGTGTTTGAATATTTGGTTTAGGAATCAATTAATCCTCAGGATGAAGCCAAGGAACTGGACATAAGTTTATGGGTGACTTTCCACAATTTCAATTTAGAACCTGCTGCCTAAAAATCCCATTTTTCACTGGCCATGTGCTAGACTGTGATTAGGCATCAGAAGGACGTGAAGTCTGGAAAAGTAACTGTTGGTTGGGGCTGGGGGAAGGACTCAGTCAACAGTGGAGAAGTACATTAAATATATTGCTTTAGAAAAGTTGTCCCCTAAAGTGATTCCTTTGTAAAGGAATACATGTATTGCTTTATATATAGAATACATAGTGCTCCGTTTTACTTGTTAGTGTTTTGTTCCTTAAATGCAAAGCACCTATTTTTCAAGAATTAAAAAACACTGATATGAAATACAAAAATAGGGTACGGAGTAGGATAGCAAATCTCAAGGATGCAAAGAATCCTAACCTAAGGAAAAACGTGTTATGTGGGAACATTCCTCCTGACAAGTTTGCCAAAATGACAGCAGAGGTGAGTAAAGCAGAAGTCTTGAACTATTTCTCTATTGGACCTACATCCTGACCTGTATTTATTAGTCATAAAAATAATTTATGTAAGCTGCCCACGTGTCTGAGAAACCGTGGCTTGTTTGTGGTTTGCACCGTCTGAATTAGACAGGGCTGTGTTGGGGCAGAGGGAATGAAGGTGGTGTCTGTTAATGATTCCTAAATACCCGATTGTGTCCCCAAGTCAGATGACAGGTAAGCCATCGTGTGCAACGTTCTTGAAGCACGGTATGTTGTGCCGTTTTTGCAAGGCCACATGATGTATTGGTGTTAGTTCAGGAAGATGTAAATCTATCTGGGTAGTGACTCCAAGCTGCTTACCCGTTCTCCTTTTCTGTCTATCGAAGTGTTGGTCTGCCTTGACGTTTGTTCCTCGAATGCTGACCTCTGCTGTTAATGTTCCTAGCACCATGGTTTTAGAAATCAGTCCCTCTCCCGTTGGCATTTTCAGTATTTATTTAACGCTTATCTCCAACTTGGTGTAACCCTTCAAATCATTTTGAAGGACGCTCGTCACAATAAATAGAAAAAGCCATAATTGATAGGGGGAAAAGTGAGGGAAAATTGCCCTTTACATCAAATTTATGTTATTGAAAGCACATTTACAACACTAGAATAGAAAGTCCCACTCAGATGCTTGTTGTCCTTACAAATCAAAATAAAACTAGGAAGTCAAATGAAAATTAGGTTTTGTGGGAGAGAAAAATGAAAGCACAGTTAACATCCAATTCCAGTTTTGTAGCTTGTCCTGTTTGGGTTGGATTCTTCCCCCCCCAGATCGGACATAAAGGAGTATCTTGGAGACAAATAAATTAAATTGATGATCAAGTAATGAAAATATCTTCAGTGCATACTTGGTGTTTGTTGATCCTACATGGGTGTTTATACATGCGCACAAACATACATTTTTTTTTTTGTTGTCCGGTACCCATTCTTTGTATTAATTAATGTCTTGGATTAGAATTATAATGACGAAAAACCACCTTAGTGGTAAAATTACTTCTAAAGTGAACCAGCATTAGTGCAAGACTTGCATTCCAGCATCCGCATGAGATGTGGAGTAAAACTGTATTGGTGGAAAATGGAACAACTTGGTTTTGCTTTGCACGCTTGATTATTGTACAGTGTGGAGAATCTGCACGTTGGAACTGTTTCAAAGGAACAAGAAAATTGGTGAATCTGAGCTCCTCAGCTGGTGTTTTAAAATTAAGTGTATATGACTTCTGGCATAACTATGGCTAAACTGTATTTCTCAGTACAAATATGGAAATACTCACAATAGCGTAACTTTTTCCTATAATTTTCTGTAGATCAGTGAGATAATTATGCAAGGATCTAACCTAGGGCAAGGGCCTTTGTCCTCCTCTCTAGGGAACTTTAAAGTCCTCCTCTTCCTTCCCTCTGTGTTTCTAAACATGAGAAATGCATTTGCATAGAAATGTTTCTAGGGGTTTAATATCGTAACTTTTATTGATTTTTCTTTTTTTTTTTCCAGAAAACCCAAAAACAACAAACCAAAATAAAGCACCCAAAAATAAACAAAAACAAAACACCACCAAAAGAACTCCCAAACCCCATTTCTAACTTTTTGTGGCTTCTGTGCTGTGAACTACCCCTTGTCTTGTAAAAATTCAAACTGCGTAGAATTACTTTGCCCTTCATTAGAGATTGTTGTTTGTGGATTCTGAATAAAAGAAGACGTGGCCAAACAGCTTATTTAAAACTAAAACTCTCTGGTGAACGGTCTGCTCTTTGTCCCCAACAGGAAATGGCAAGTGATGAGCTGAAAGAAATGCGCAAAAATCTGACCAAAGAAGCTATCAGAGAGCACCAGATGGCTAAAACGGGAGGTACCCAAACTGATCTGTTTACGTGTGGCAAGTGCAAAAAGAAGAACTGTACATACACCCAGGTAGGGGGTCACTCACGCTCCCTTTTTCCCTTTTTTTTTCCCTAAAGATTAGCAACCTATTGTCAGAGGCCGAAAAGTTTTAATTACGACATGAACTTTTAACAAAGCGCTAACAAATTATAAAATACGTCAAGAAAGTTGGATCTGCTTAGGTGTGCTTACATAAAGAATGTTCATCGTGTTAATTTACCTGGTTACCAAAGATTTTATGCAAAGCCAAGCTGAGTATCTCCACAGCCTGAAGCGTTAGTTACTTTGCGATGCCGAGTTTTTGCTAATTCTTCTCATTATATCTAATTAATACGGGTTTACGTGGAGGAGAGCCTATGTACCGTTTTTAATGTGTGTATTCATTTCTTTACAGAAGGAATAAGTAGCAGAAAATAATGATACAAACATGAAAAACAATTTAATATGTATATAATCTACCACTTGACCAACACTAGACCCTGACTTAACAATCGTTGCTACAACTCTTTTCTGTTTTAATTAGGAAATATGTGCAAAAAAGGGGCTTTAATTGGTTTAGCAGTGCTTCAGGGCATGTAATTTTGATCACAGGATCAGCGATGTTTATAATGTGATATTGTATATCAGGTGTTTTAAGTAGAAAGCTGGCTTTGTATCATGAGATTATTAAGCCCTTGCATCAGTAAATATGTGTAAAGCTGTACTGAATATGTAGTTTTACAGTAGATTTTTTTTCCTAGAAATATGTGCGTGGCTTCTGTGCCAAAATGGATATTTTAGTGTGACTAAATCCGTCAAAATATAAGTTTGATCGCTTTCTAGTCTAGACAAAAAAACAATTTCAATTGATACGGAATGTTAACTTGTATTTTTATGCAAATGTGTTTCCTTAATGTTAAACTTTGATTTTAAACCTTTACGTTGAACACATACTAAGAAAAGTTGAAGATGCTAACTTTCCTTTTCCGCTCTGGCTCTTGCCTTTGCCCAAGGTTCAAACCCGCAGCGCTGATGAACCCATGACAACGTTTGTTGTCTGTAATGAATGTGGAAACAGATGGAAGGTGAGGCTACTCTATGTATTTCATAGCAGACAGCCAGGCTCCGTGCTTAATTTTGGGTTACAGTAAATTGCAAATGAGTTTCTGTTGACTTTTGGTTATTTCTTAGCCCATTAATGGTGTTACATGTTGATATTGTGAAATAGCTTTTTGACTGAAGGTGTGAGATCAGAGGCGGAACGGTGGAGAAGGGGGAGAGAAGTCAGGACGTGGAATTAGGCCTTGTGACATTTAGTTACAATTCTGCTTTGCCATACACATGTCATCATTTTTAATCACTGCTTTGATGAGTGGAGTAGGCTTTTTTAGCCCTTTTTTTTGTTTCTCTCCCCCCCTCTCTCCCCCCCCCTTTTTTTTTTTCTACTCTGAAAAGAAGTGGGGATAAAAAAGGGGTGAATGCCACCGTATTCCCGTGTCAGGATAAGTGTAGGGCAGTGATAACTTGAATTAAATTTCTTTTTTAAAGTTCAGGAGATGGGAATTCTAAAAGCTTCTGCGAAACACTGGTAGTCAAATAAAGTGGAGAAAGGCTGAAATGAAGGCCTGTGGAATTTGCAGCTTAGTATAAGCGAGCAGGCGATGGGAAGCACGTTACCCTCATTCCGTTGTTGTTCGGCGTTAAGGACACTGCAGCTCTGCAGAACCACGTTGCGCAGCCGATGTTAAG
>VXBJ01005728.1:979398-1008180 GCA_013400055.1 Nycticryphes semicollaris | reverse complement strand
ATGGGAAAAAAATCCTTTGTGCATTTTGTTTTACTGATTACCAAATATTGCTCAAGTCTATGCTCCAAGATGTTTAAATAATTTATAAAGTGTAGAAATTGTTTGATGTTCGTTTGTCCTTAAAACCCTTCTGTAGGGTGGCGGTTACAAAAGTGTCCGTATAAAGAGGCTTGAGTGAAGGGATTGTTATATGATATAAGCAAATGCTTTAACTAGTAATTTCCATATCCTAAGTATGGTGTCATATATCTGTTTCTTCTTGCAAATATTTAGAAATAAGCTGTATGAAGATCTCATAAAAATTCTTTTCTTTTGACAGTTCTGTTAGAAGAAAAAATTGTCAAGACATCTGGACCAGTATGAAAGAGGATTTTGTAATTAGCTTTAAAAACTAGGCTAAGCATCTAGCTTCCTGCGAACGAGAGGGTTTTTTTGGTTTGGTTTTGGTTTTTTTTCTTTGTTTAAAGCAGCATACATGCCTGAAGTTAGCCTTTGTTTTGACACAACCATCATTTCCTTAACTGCTTGCCTTCCTTCTAGCTGATAGTCAGTAGGGCCAGGTTGCTCAATTGTATGGTGAATGTTAAAATATTTTTTCATTTTTATAAGTAAGTTGACATTAAACTTTTACCAATTAAACGCTGTGGCAATTGGCTTGGTTTTTTTCTAACTATGTGCATAATGTACTATATCTTTTGTGATCTGAACCATACACTCTCCTCCCGTGTGTATTTCACCTCTGCATCTTTGTTCCCTTGTAAGAATGGAATTTGCTTCTTGCTGCTGTGTTCACTAGTTTTGCAAAGATAAAAGGTATCTATCTTCATCTAACTACATTAAACTCAGTCATTAACTAAATCATAATTTAGTTAATTCTCTAGTTTTTATTTTTTTTTTCTGAATTGGGACTAAATTTATGATCATGGGGTTTGGAAATTTATTAGTGGATGTGATGATCTCTGTGGCAGTGGTTGGTTAAGCTTCTTTATGTAACCAGCTTGGATCAATGCAATAGATTTTATGGCCCAAATCATGTATTTTACATTTTATCAGTAGGTATTAGTTCTAGGAATGTCTTAAAATAGTCAGTTAAATCTGATTTGAGTGTCCGGTGTGATTGACAACCAGGTTTGGTTTGAACTTTGTAAACGAGCAAGGGCGTTGTGTTGTAGACGGTTCCAATAACACCAGCTCACTAATTTATCACCATATGAACTGCCTGGGGAGGTAATATTAAATTCACTTCATATAAATGACATTGATTTTGTTCATGAATGGAGTTTTGAGATGCAGAATATCTGATGTCAATCATAGACCTGAAGGTGAGAATAAATTATTAAACTTATGGCCTTTTCCATATGTAGAAGGATAGAAATACTGCTTTGTTAGAGCCTGCTTTTTAACAGTGCACCTGTTTAGAAGTATTTTAAAATGTTCTTTCAAGGAAAAACGTGTCAATATCTTTAGAACAGATGAAAATCTTTCAATATACCCAAGTTTATATTATGTAATTTATCAAAGCCTGGAGCTGAGGAGGTCTATCCTGGCAATGTATAAAGGGTTCATTGGGGGATGGGAAGCACATCTGCAGTTCCTGGAGAATAAATTCCTCGACTAAAGAAAAACAACGATTTTCTGTGTTGCATAACATGATATAAAAGCATTGTAAACTCAGTCTTCTTTATATTAATGCCTGAAGTCATAAAACATTTGATTTTTTTCCTACTACCAGAATGGGTTTATTTTTAGCCTGTGGGTAGGTCCTTTGGCAGGATTGCTGCCTAACAGTTACTTAAAGATGCATAATTGACTTCTTTTTCAATCCAAATGGTTTAAGACAACAACAAACTAATGACAGACTTTTAATATGAATTGCAGTGCTTTGTTGGAGACCTCTGTAAAGGAACAAGCCCAGAAAATTATGTTTAAAACCAGTTGCAAATTGGATGCCAAGTAGACCTGAATTTCTACCGCTCCTCAGAGTGTATGTAGAGGTCAGGCACAGGTTGGTTTGCACAACCCTCCTCACGCTACACGTCCTTTAATCATTAAGCCTGACTGCCACACTCAAGAAAATAACCTTTTGAGAAAATACAGTAACTGTCTTTCTGTGCTTACTGAATTAGAGCTGAACTTCATTAAAATGACTAGAACTGTGATACGGCTTTCTGTGATGTAGGTGTATCCATGTAGGAGTTCAAATAAAAGGTTCTTTCACCTGTTGTTACCTTATGGCTGTGGCAACAGCCCTCGCTCTTTTTCTCTTCTGTCCCAGAGGTAAAAAGCACAGTTTCTTTCTCACAGGGAAAGGTGAAGTCCAAGCACTAGATGCAAAAAAGATCGTAAGGTACCTAAATTCTGTTCATGCTTCATTTTCCAAAAATAACACTGCCCAGCTGTGAGCTGTGGATGCACCTCTGTTCAGCAGGTGCTTCCGTTTTCCCGCTTGTCTCAAATTGCCCTCCTCTGTCGGAGAGGATGCAAAGTCTGAAGGATGTGTAGGAGAAGGATATGGAGGTGGGGCTGGGACTGTATCTCATTTCTCAGCTTGCTGGCCTGTCTGCTGAGCTGCAGTCCTGCTACCCCTGACCCCAGTACGTTCCGGTACTTTGTGCAGTGAAATGTGCTGGCAGAACTGGTGGTGAATCCCCCATCTGAGCATAGCAGCTTTGCTTATTACCTTTAAGGACATTTAAAGCCTCTCAGATGAAAGAAAGACTGGAAGTTGGTTGTCCTACGTCTTAAGCTAGGTTTAGGTCTTGAAGGATGCTATCTTTCTCCTGTAAGGAAGGCTAGAGATTTCTTCTGCTCAGAAAACACAGCTTCCAGGTCCTTAGTGAGAAGGTGTTTCCTCTTATATAATTCTGTTAACTTGCTCAGGAGAAAGCGTGGGTTTTGAAATATCTTGTACTGAATGGTTCTTTTTGACTGGCACTGAGCGGAAGGTAAATATCTGCTCAGTGATCTTGGCTCATTCCACTTCAGGATTCCGCTTGTGGTTATCTACGTGAATTTTAAATTGAAACTTAAAACCCCCACCAGTTCAGGTAGAACTTAAATTCATCAACATGAAGTCTTCAGTCTGCAAAAGGTGCTTGTGTTGCCTTTCAAATGTACACCTTTTGAAATAGCTCATTAGCAGTCATTCATACGAGTTTTGCCTCTAAGTACAATTTCATGCAGCTGTATATTGGCTTCTCTCTCACCAGGTCATCGCTAATCTTGAATTGTTTTACCATTTTAAAAGGTTGGTGATAAACCCAGTTGCAACCTTAGCATAGGTTTTCATTAATGTCATTGAAATGGTGCCGATACCTTTCTTGGCAGAAGACACATGTTCTTAAGCACTGTTTAGAGCAAACTGGTTTAAAAATTACTTGACGTTGTGCTAGTCTTTCTCATCATGTTATCTTTCAGCTATACTTTGTGATCAGAAAGCACGTGAGTACATGGTGTTTGTGTTATAATCTTTAATCTACCTTAGTATAGTGGAGCCCTTCAGGATATATGTATATATATTTTTCTTTTTCTTCGTTTGTGTTGTGCTAATGACTTTGGAATTTAAAGGTCATTGTAAAGCACAATACGTTGGCTGAAGGAGCCCATGCAATTTTAATACAGCTTAACAGGCTGCTGAAAAGAGCAGTCTTTAACAGCCTGCGTGTTCTGTGGGAGTTAGTGCTTTGTGAAGTGCAGAGACTGAAGAGAGAATACCAATAGACTGGAAAGTTGTTGGAGCTTAATGATATCCTGCGGTTAGATAAATGCCAAGACAAACCAACCGTGCTTGCTTTCAAGCTAGGATAAATTGATTTGGTGATAATTTCTTACTTGATGAATTATAAATAATATTTTGTGACAATATGATTATTTTTTGCCCTGTTATTCATGTAACAGCTGGTGTTTAGTAACTTTTCCTTTTCAGTGCAACTCACTTTTGCCCTGAGAAAAGTTTGTACACGATGAGTTAGAATATAGTAATGAACCACAGTTAAAACCCTGTCTTCTGTGCAGGTGGGGTTTTGTTTTCCTCCTTTTTTTTTTCCCTCCCCCTTCAATTAAATCCAGCATTAAACAGCTTCAAAATAACAAGATATTTAGGCAATTGGGTTTTTTTGATTTTTTTTTTTTTTTGTTTTCTTTCCTAATCNTTTTTTTTTTTTTTTTTTTTTTTTTGAGATACTTTCAGGGTTTCTAGGGAGCAGTGTTCTGCTGTTGGGTGTGAATTTAAACCTAAACTACAGCAGTAAAGCTCGTTAAGATTTCTCAGGAAAGATGCACATTGCAAATGTCAGCTTCTTCTTATGCAGAAGTAAGATGAAAATTGCCTAGAGAATTTTGATTGCTTAGAAGTTGTAGCACATGGAAATATAAGCTTAGAAATTACTATTTTCTTATTTTAATAAGCTGCTATTAGCCACAGAACTGCCCAAACTAATATAGTTTTCTCTCCCCTCTAATTTTATTGCATCTTTTTCTTTCTTTTTCTTGCAGAATAATAGAATGTATTGCTTGATCCGAAGCACAAGTGTTTGGTCTGTCTTCCAGCTCGTAATAACAATGTCTATGGTGTCTAACGATGCCTATAAACACTTAAAGGGGGTGTGTTAGGAGGATGGGGCTAGTCCTTTTTTCAGTGGTGCCCCGTGAGAGGACAAGAGGTAACAGGCACAAACTTGAACATCAGAAGTTCCATCTAAACGTGAGGAGAGATCTCTTTCCTGTGAGGGTGGCAGAGCCCTGGAACAGCCTGCCCAGAGAGGTGGTGGAGTCTCCGTCGCTGGAGATGTTCGAAACTCACCTGGACACGTTCCTGTGCAACCTGCTTTGGGTGGACCTGCTCTGGCAGGGGGGTTGGACTGGATGATCTTCAGGGATCCCTTCCAACCCCACATCACTCTGTGATTCTGTCTTTGTAGAGAAGAGAGATAATTTAAAAGAAGTTACATCTTCTATTTCATGAAATGATACACTTTGAGCGTTTTTTTTATATGTGTGTCTGATCTTTCCAGCAAGCTGTGTTTGACCGAGTTAAACTTAACTTTGTCAACTTTGAGTTTTGGAGTACTCTTACCCGCCCTCATCAAAACAAGGACAGCATCGTCAGTGTGACTGAGCTCCCCGTGCACGTGTCTGGTTTGATTTGTTGGAGTTACACCCTGTCGTGTAATACTTGATGTAAACTGAAATTGTACTGATAGTGCTTTGGGTACGTTTGCTGTAAGTTCAGGTGGAAGAATAAGCATTGAGATGTTGAGCAGTGGCAGCTGCTGACTGAACCGTGTCTTAAGTGGTGGTTTATTGTAGGGCTTCCTCTTAACTTTGATTTGCTGCTTCTCACACATTTTTTGGTTTACTTTCTTGTGCTGGCATGTTGTATGATATTTTGGTTTTGGAAGATGATGGAAACTGGAGGTTTAGACTGGATATTAGGAAGCACTACTTTGCTGAAAGAGTGGTCAGGCACTGGAACAACCTGCCCAGGGAGGTCGTGGAGTCACCATCCTTGGAGGTATTTAAGAAACATGTAGATGTGGCACCTCAGGGCATGCTCTAGTGGCTGAGATTGTAGGGAGTGGGTTGTGGTTTTGTGTATGGTTGGACTTGGTGATCTCAGAGGGCCTTTGCAACCGATACAATTCTGTGATTCTGTGGTTCTGCCCTTCTGGGGGGACCTTTTTTCCTTTCGGTTCCCAATATGTCCTTTTCCTACCTGTATGTGTCACTTGGTTCATTTAAATGTGCAGGAAAAATTACAATTTAATGGAAGCCCATCATAAACTCCAAAGTTTAACAGAGTGGAATTGTAGTGAATCTTGTAATTTAAAATAACGAAGCTGTTAGAACAACAGTTCTACAAATAACAGATTATGTGGATTCGCTTTACTTCCTTCCTAGTACTTCCCGTGATTTTAAGATACAATCGGAAATCAAGTGTAATGTTTTGGGGACACTGTAAAGGAATGCGGTTCATTAGCAGATGGAGCTGTTGCTCTTCTTTTGGACAATCTGAAACAGTCCTATAGCAGAGCACAACAGTTCCAGCTTCCTCCTTGTGTCAGTTAAACGTGTGTATGTCTGTCATAGAAACCTTCCAAGATCTGCCAGACAGCAGGAAAACTTAATATGTACAAAACTAAGATGGTTGATACTCCCATCCTCTCAGGAGCAAGTACTTAACTGTTTTTGACATCTACTTAGAGAGGGAAGAGGAGAATGTGAGAACTCTTGTGCTTTATTTCAGAATTTAAATGCCCGGACTCTTCTTCCTCTTAAGTAAATAATTTAACTTTATAAACATCAACAATATGAACTTAAAAATGCTTTCAGCAGACTCTAGTAGTAAAATAACAATTCTTCAGCAAAAGATTTTTTTTTTTTATAGGCAGCATGATTTCAACCATTAACTTTCAGCAACTTGAGATTGGCCGTCCCGGTTTCCGTTAGCGCACCCTTAAGGATGCCGAGACAAGTGGGTACCCCCGTGCCAAGGGTACCATTCCCGCAGTATGTGAAACCTTGTTCTGGTGTAACTCAGAGACTGACGGTACCGTTTTTACTTTGGTCACAGCGTGGAAGGGACAACTGGTTCTGTTCTCGAGCAAATTCTAACGCCCTGCTTAAAAATACAATTTCGTTTCCGTGCTCAGTTGGTGTTTTTACCTCAGACATACGCTGTCACGGATTTGCAGCTGAGTTGTGTGCTGCACTTGGGGGATGGGGGGAAGTGGGGGAAAAACACTGCATTTTTTTTGAACACCGACGTTTTTCATCCTCTTGGTTCTCTTTTGCCAAGTAAGACCAAATGTGATCAGGAACTGTCGCCAGCTGGTTGTGTCAGAGCCTTGCGCGGGTCTCGGTCGTTCAGTCCGTAGTAAAACTTGCCTGAGTTATTTTCAGGTAAATATCTAATGAATTCTAAATTCCCTGTGGATTGGTGTAGCCCAGAGTTCCGTTTGCTTCCAAATAAATAACATTTAAGAAAAAATTTCTATGCTTCAATGGGTTTTTCAGATAAGGACCGAAGCAAGTCCTTATAAATAGCGGAGTTCATAAACCGTGGGTAGGAGTCTCTGTGCATTAAGGTATAGATTTGAAGCTGTGCGTCATCGAAGGTGTGTTGGGAAGGTTCCAGCATATTTCGGTTAATAACTTCTCTTACCCTGGAGTCCAGACTGACCTGCGTGTTAAAATAGAAACACATGTAAATAATCGGGTGAATAGTACACCTAGGGTTTTAGGTTTGTTGTATTGCTTGGAAAAGCAGGCTTTTTTTAACCCTATCAGGTGGTGTGTCTTTCCAGAGTGTAAAAACTGCTAAATATATGTAGGTGAGAAAATGATTGTGTTGAAATCTAGGAGCAGTAATCTGTGGAGTGTGGACAGAGGAATTGTCCTTACTTTGAAGCAGGCTGCCTGCACTCCCGTTACTACCGAAACCCGAGGGACTGGAGGATTATTTCCAGACCAACTTCCAGCTCTGCAGTAGAGAGGGTTTGTAATTTTTTGTGACGTTTCATTTCCTTGGGAGTTAAGTGCTGTTGCAGCTGGGCTGAATTTGGAGTAAGGGGTATGACGCAGACGACAACTGGAACCTGGGAAGCTCTCGCTTAATCAAATCCCTGTTAAAAAGTGAATCGATGGGGGAACCACAGGTATGGCTCCATAATGATTCCATACGACTTACAAGTTCTGTTTTCATTATTTTCTGCAAGGCTGTAGAAAGAATAGACTGAAATAGCATTTTTATAAGTAGTACAGCTCACACCGCAAACGATTAAAATTCCAGCCTACTTGGTAGGAGAATGTTAGAACTGAACTGAGGAGTCTTCAAAACTTCACGTATTTGGTAACGGCAAAGTGACAAGTAGTTTTGAAAATTTCCAGGAAGTCGGTGTGTTTGTTGTGTGCTTTGTCAGCTGCTCTTGGAGCAACTTGTGCCTTGCAAATAGCGCTTTGATTTGTGGTTACTGTGTTTTGGGAGAGATGTGAGGTGAGCCCCTCCCTCTCCCCACTCCCCCCCACCCCCTTCCTAGCTCAAAGGAAAAAGAAACTGGTTTGTCCAACCAACTAAAATTGAGCGAGGATGAAGTGTTCCTCTATATATTTGTGCCTCAAAATAAAGACCTCACACCAGCACGTCAGGAGAGAGCAGCCAGTGAAAGTTGTTTTGACCATTTCACCTCAACAATGGGTCTGCCTTTTTCTCCTAAACCTCTACTTGTTACAGCAGTGGCATCTCGAGGGGAAAGAGTTCTCCCTGAGTATATTTTGTAGAATCACAGAACGGTTTGAGTTGGAAGGGTCCTTAAAGGTCATGGAGTTCCAACCCCCCTGCCATGGGCAGGGACACCTCCCACTAGACCAGGTTGCTCAAAGGCCCATCCAGCCTGGCCTTGAACACCTCCAGGGATGGGGCATCCACAGCTTCTCTGGGCAACCTGTTCTGGTGTCTCACCACCTTCACAGGAAAGAATTTCTTCCTAATATCTGGTCTAAATCTCTCCTCTTCCAGTTTAAAACTGTTAACCCTCGTCCTGTCACTGCACACCCTCTTAAAGAGTCCCTCCCCATCTCTCCTGTAGTCCCCTTTAGGTACTGGAAGGCTGTAAGGTCTCCCCAGAACCATGTCTTTTTGTAGCTTTAAACACGTTAGAACTAACTGTGCAAAGCAGCATCAAAGAGTGTATTCAGGAAAGTAGTATACCTCTTTTGGAGAAAGGATGGAAATATAATCTTCATAAATTAGTCTTGCTTTTTCTTCAATGACGCTTTTGTTGGATTCTTGTTTCAGTTCCTCACAGGCCATCCAGAAAAGCATGTTCTCCTCGCTGAACTCGGTTCGTAGAAATTCACGAAAAGCATTTCTGCCAGCTGGAGTCAGCATCAACTTGTCAAACGACTGAGCCCAGGCATTTACTTCTTCAAGAGTAGGAGCAGGGCTTGGGGAGGAAGGAGAGGGCAAGAAGAGAGAAGTGAGTGACTGTTACCCAGGCTGTTTGCAGCCGGCAGGAGGCATCTGGTGTCGCGATGGAGCAGTCACAAGGTTTATTGGGCTCTTAATTCCTCCCCAGAACTACCCAAGTGCAAACTCTAGCAAACATATTTATCAGATGCTTTTGGAAAGCGTGCTTATCAACATCTCAAATGTAGATCACTGCCTGTGATTTGATGCAGAAATTGCAGTTTACTGCTCAGAATGATTGCAAGAAGTCTCTCTGCTACAGCTAAGCATTTTTTCTATTACCCATTTTTTTTTGTTAAATATTGAATGAAAATATGTATAAAGAAGCAGTGATTCACACCCTGTGAAAAGGTACCCTCCTGTTTATTACAGTTTTACAGACTTTACCTATTTGAGCAATTCTGAAGAGAAGCCTGACTTTTGGGAGGATCTGAGCTCCTCTTTATATTTATTATTTCTGTGAGGCTGGGCACTGCCAGTAAGCTTCATCGTGTAACTACTGGGTGGGAACAGGATGTATTTAAAAATTATTTCAGAAAAAAGGGAGACTGTGTTTACAATGCTGGTTTTGATCTGCCGTGGTGTGCAAGTGGGGATGTGGTTACACCATGCGTATAAATCACGCAAGAGATTGTAGATCAGGCCTTTGCTTCCTTAGGAGGTAAGAGGCAGGTGACTGCAAATTCAGCATGAATTATAAATAAATAATAATAGTTATTTGCATACTTCAGGTAATTCACTTTAATTACTTAGTGTGCTTAGTTTGGTTTGGTTTGTTTTAGCTTGACAGAGCACTTAGTAAAGACCATACCTTTCCTCGCAGTTTGGAATACCCTCTGCTTGAAGTTCATGGGATGTTCTTCTTGCTCTCTCTTCATCTTGATTTCTAACAGTAAGACTGCAAGGCAGCGAACAAAATTTTAGTCAACTTTGTAAAGGAAAAGGCTGAACGTATGCCAGACGCTTTTCCTCTAATATTTAAAAGAAAAGGTAAAAGGACAGAAGCTAAGAGTTAGCCACACTAGCCATAGCTGTACTCAGACATTAGTTTTACAGTTGTATAAACCTGGCAAACTCTAATGTAGCTGAACACTGTTCAGTGTTATATCATATAGACTTTCTATACTGGGATCACAGGTTCGTAGAATATCTTGAGTTGGAAGGGTCCCATAAGGATCGTTGAGTCCAATTCCCTGTATATATATGTATACATGAGTAAATACATGTATATATGGGAAATATATGTATGCATATGTGAGTACCCTTTAGCACATGCTAAATCTGTTCTCCATTGATGCTTCTTATTCTCTGTATGCTCGGTGCAATGTTTTTACCAAAGTTAGGCTTGACGCACTGGTTTTACGAGGTACATTTCAAGGTTGATTTGTCTGATTTTTCATTTTGGCTTCTTTTTATTTCTCTCTCCTTGGCTATGTTTTTTTTTTTATATCCATAGGACACGGTGAGGGCCAGGGCTGTGCTTTAGAATGGTGATGCCACATTACAGGCCAGTCGGAGTTCAGAAGCTAGAGCAAAGTTTTAAGCGAGCCAGACGCGTCTCTGTGTGATGCTGGAAGCGGAAGCATCTCTCAGATTTCAGCTGTAGGTACGGCCAGATTGTGTGGTGGCTGATTGCAACTTTGAGAAAGTGCTAGTGTACCCTTCAAAATGTGAGGCCCTGGAGCACAAAGAGCAGATATACTATTGCTGAATATCATTGTGAGTATGTCTGACTGGAAACGAAGTATCTGCTTATTTGTAGGATTATACAGAAAATGTAAATGCTTGCTGCAGTCGCTAGTGGTCATTGAGAGAGTTTTTTCATGTTGCACGGAAGGGTGGCTGTCAACCCTGGCTACTTTCATCAAAACTTGTCTTAAATAACTTGGGGATTTTGGGTGCTTTTGTGTTTTTTATTTTTTAGAATATCCTTTTGTAGTTGCAGATGATTCTGTTTCATTTTGAGACTGGATCTGAGAATACACATACTTCTTTTTAAGGGGTTCCAAGTCACAGGCTGTCACAGAGAAACGCACGTGCGCACACACACACACACACGTATATATTCATATAACCTGTAAAGCTGCTGAAAATTTGTCAAGAAGGGAAGGTCCCATGAATTATAACCTGTAATTTATATGAAGTGGGTCCTTCCTCCAGCTGAAATAAAGCACTGCAGTTGGTACAACTTCTAGGGAGACACCAAACTGATTTTCTTCATTTGTATCTTTCTTTAATGCTAACATTGGAACAGTTTTGTCAGCTTAACCTTTAAGAATCTCATTTATCTCTAGTAAGGCTTTTTGTTAAAGGAGTTAATTTTTCTGTCCTTTCTGCCTTCTAAACTCATGACTTTGTCTTCCTGTTTACTGGTTATCTCCTTCTCTTGCTTTCTCTGGTGCTAGTCCATGTTCTACAGAGACCTGCCCTTCTCTTTGCCAGGGCAGTCCATGCACTGAAGGGGTAGGGAAGCTTTCCTATTGCTGGGATGGAGAGCAGATAATGCAAACATCTGACCCAGACATTCAAACCAATCAACTGTTTCAATTCACCTATTCAGAACAAGAAAAAAATCAGCAGTTAATGTTAGTTTTCTATTCTTTTAGGGTGTATAGGTCTCAGTCCCTTTAACCAGTGATTCTGGCCTTCTTTTAGTATGAAAGGTGATATATTCTGTGCTCCTCACACATGGACAAGGAGTGATATTCTTGGCAGAGCTATTTCTGGATTGAGAGGAACCAACAGATCCAACAGGAGTGATTAAATCTTTATAGGATAATGCATGAAAGGGGAGAAAAACAAAAGAAATAACAAAAGCTTCCTTAAGAGAACCTGGCATGCCTCTGAAAATGACTTGTGAGCAGGTAATGTACAGGTAAACACAAAATGTACAGGTAAATGCAGTACTGCACTAGTCTCTTCTTTCTGTATCTTCTCAGGATCTGGAAGAGTAACAGGCTGGAGGCTTGAGTTTTGGCTGTAGGAATGAGCACAAGCTCTGAGCATCCAGCTGAGAGACTCATTTCACTATTTCCTCGTTCTGAATCTACTATTAAGAGTATGCTGAATATTGGACGTTCAGCAGCTCAGCTGCATGACTCATGTAGACTGTTATTTTTATTCCTATTCATAATCTTTCTGTTCAAAGTACTTGAGCTATTTTGAGGACAGGCTCTGTGAATAGGGAATATAAATAGCTTAATTATGGTTTGTTTTGCATTTCTTGCTACTCGAAAACAATTGTTCTCAAAAAAAAAAAAATATCAGAAATTATCTTAAAGCTAAAACAAGCTGCTCTGTTTTGGAGCCTGTACTGGTTTCCCAGATGATCCTGAAATGCAAATAGGAATTTTAAGCGTCATCAAATTTGGGTACATTCTCAGACCTTATTGAGTAAATTGCTTTCTTTGAAATGTTTGAGTAGTGAGGTGTGCAGACAATGAGCATCCTGGAAAGTATCAGGTAAAACGGCAAAAAAAGCACTTTATCAACAATTTAAAAGATAATGCAATTTTTATGTACTCTTAGTAGATAAATGTGCCTTATTTTCTCCCTTTTGTGGAAAGGCAGGTCTGTTTCTGTAGTGTAGCTCTAGACCAAGCCATTTGTGACACTGGACAACTGTTCAGATAATGCTGGAATTTGTACAGGGTGGTTTAACAGCAGCGCCGTCCTGCAAGAGAGCAAACTCTGGTCCTGCACAGGCACAGTACTTATTGTCTCTTTAAACTCTAGTTTACCTCTAAGCACCTGCTGAAAAAGCAGGTAAGATCAGAGCCAGAGTACTTGGCATCTTGCAAAATGAAAAATATCCAAGCAGCCTCTTGTCCTTGCAAAATGCTATTTGTATTAGAGAGGGCAGAATTGGGAGTCTCGGCTTCTGATGAGCTGAGTATCAATAGCAAAGGAATCAGCCTGCTCTTCCCTGGCCTTCTAATGTTCTTCTCCAAAGAATTTGCTACCAGCTGTTTGTTGGGAAAAAAAAAAAACCAACAGTGGAATAGGTTCCTAGCCTGGGCTATAAGGTTATTTATGACCTCTTCCCTTCACCCCAGTGCCAGGTTTGCTTGCTTTGAAGGGTTTGTGTGGTGGATAGTGCATAGAAGCACTCAACTTTCTGTCAGTATTTTGGTTGAACTGCTATGGCTGTTTAAAGCTTTTCTTCATTTCAATGCAAGTTCTGGTCTCACACGGTAATTAACACTTGGCCCCAGATACAGGAATTTTGAGTATGAGACGCTTTACTTCAGTTTTGAATGAAATCGCTTGTGGGTGGAGGAGCTGGTAAGAGAAAGAAGGTGAACACATCATTAAGGAATCAAGTGATTCCTTTTCCTCTTTTGCTTGGCTTCCCTGTATAACTTTTCCTCCTTAACACCTTGTAATGGGACTTCTTCTGCAACGCCTCATCCTCAGCAAATACCCACAATGTTCAAAGTCTCTGATTCGAAGGATTAACTGGTTATTCATTTTCTGAACTACACACTCTTCCTCTTCCACCTTCTCCTAGTTCCATTCAACACAGTCTGTGCTCCTTCTTAAAACCCAGTCCTAAATCTAAAGCTGGTACATATTCTGGGATGGCTTTCAGCTTTTAGTGGCAGCCCTGGTAAAGCTCAAAGCTGAGAAGAACCAGTCCTGCATGGAACAGACCTTCCATTACACGGTGCTGACAACAAAAGTGTGACAAAAGTATAGAGAGGGTTGGTTTTTTTTAAAATCTGTTGTTTCAAAGAAGAAAAAAAAGAAAAAGATGAGTAAACTGGAGTAGGGGGTTGTGTCTAGTACTAGAGCACAGTCGTATCTCTTGGTCCCCGACTTGCAGAATTACCCACATGGTTTGTTTGGCTTATGTTGTCCTGTGCACTGGCTGTTACCCCCTTCCTCTCTCCCTCCCCGATATTCCCCAGGGGCTCGAAGCAGGGGGGTTACCATGAGCAGCTGCAGCAACAGCACCAACAGAAGCAGCAGGCGTTGGACCCTCGATTTCCCGTGCTGTGCTGAGCCTGGGCAGCGCCTGGGGTCTCCTGGGTTGTAGACATCTGCCGCTTGCGCATCTCCATCCGCTCTGATCCCATGGGCTGCAAGACAGCAAGAGAATGGGAAAGTAAATTTTTGTTGTTGTTGTTGTCCTTTTATTTGCTTTAAAAAGTCTCACCAAGAACTGTTGAAGGCCACAGCTCCAAAGGAACTGAGAAGCCAAATGCTTGGTTTTCCCTCACAGAAGCTCTGATGTGTTGAACCTTTGGAAAACTCACTCATTTTATTTAAGTGCTGTGATGGAAGGCGAGTGGCTAATGAATTCTGCACGTGGGTGGGAATACAAAGAGAGTGGTGATGGGGGGAGCAAAAAGTGGAAGTGAGGGGTCCAGGAGCGCTGCAGCTTTTAGGACAGTGGTACATAAGCCTAGGAGTTGAAATGGGTTTTCTGAGGTTCTGTCTTCAAGGCCAGTCCTAAAGAAAAGGTTACAGAGTTGAGGTAGTTGGAGCCTCTTTTTTTGTTGTTTTTTTCTTTTTTTTGTTGTTGTTTGTTTTCTTTCTTCCCTTCCTTTCTTTTCATTCTCAGTCAGTGCACAGGTTGAGTGATGCTTGAGTGAGACATCTGAGCTCTCCTCAAAGTCTTGCCTTTGGCAACTATTGAGGATGTCTCAAACCTGCTGGTTGCCCTGTAGCAAAGGGGAAGGGCCAACGCTTACCTGTCTGTTATAGTCTGACTGCCACAGTTTTTTAAAATGTTTTTCTCTCAAGAAGGAACCAAGTGCTTCTTTGAAGATGAAGAATTGGAGAAAACACACGACTGCACAACATTAAGATTTAATATGCAGGTTTTTGGTTGCCTCCCCCAGCTGAAGACAGCACGAAACATCTTGTGGTGGAAGCACTGGTTGTGGTTTTTGTACTGATCTAGGAAACCTGTTTGGGTTTTGGAGGCATTTTGGAGCCTGAATTCTGCAGATTGTTCAAAGTGGTATTAATGAAATGACAGATCCTCTTGAAGTCCCTGCCCCTTTCTGACCTGTTTTTCTATGAGCTTCAATCTTGCTCTACAGCACTTAATAACGCTCTCCCTTTTATGCTGAGGGTTCTGCCATACCTAAGTGACAGATATCTTTTATAGATGAATTACAAAGATGAGTATGGTTTTCTTCATTTCCCTTGTATGTGATTTTTGGATGCGTAACTAGTCATCCTCCTGTGCTGTCAGGTCCCTTTGTGTGGAGTTTTTTTTCACGTTGCTAAAACCTTCTTTTGAGGCCACGACAATTGTAGGGGAGCTAAAATCAGCTGCCACAGATTGAGTTCTTTGTTTCAAGTCTGATATTAAATTATCAATAAAACCAATCTGATGAGCTGCATACTGGAGGGTTAAAAGTCACCTTCCTTTCTAGCCAGGTTTAGGAAATACTATTGTGGTAACCTGGGGGAGAACGCACATTGTCATCAACTCAACAGAAGTGTCAGGAGAAGAGAGGATGTTATTTCAGCAGAGTGCAGCATTAAATTGTGCTGGAATTTTATTTTTCCCTGCTGAGTTTCTTTCTCTCTTATAGAGCTTAATAGTTTTTGTTTTTGTAAGAACCACCCACTCTCCCAAGAGAAAAACGCACGACATGCTGAGCAGAAGATGCTCCTGTTTTGCAGGAGGAGTAAAATACAAGAATAGGACAGATAGAAATAATAACCCATTTTGTAACCCTGTAGACCTAATCTGACAAGCAATACCTAAATGCCCAGAAATAGAAAATTGGAAAAAGAACAAAGCTTCTAAAAACCCACAACCTTTTTCCATTTTAAAATGTAAAAGAATGAATGTAAAAATATGTAGAATTACATTTGCAGGTTCAGGTTTCTTTCCTTCAGGTTTTGAAATTCATAGGAAGAGAATGAACCCCTCAGGATTAATTTCCTTCCAGATACCTGTATTTCTTCAAATAAAGCACCTTCTTATGCTGATTAGAAAGTGACAGCAAATAAAGTATTATTGGAATGATAATATAGCTAACAGTATTTCAGGCTTTTTTGGACAATAAACAATTATTATTGATCAGAAAAGTGTAACTTGGATTCAGATAGGTGCAGTTTATTTAGCCTAATCTATCCAGTCTTATTTGTGAGATGTTTCATGTGGCTAGTTTACACCTTCACACCTCTAATTCATATTACAATTGAACTGATGGTGATCTGAGTGGAAGAGCTGGTTCCTGTTTGGTTTTTTTCCCAAGAAGAAAGGTTAAAGGATGCTGGAAAGGGGAAAAAATATACACACTTCCTTCCTGTCTCATCCCACTTAATTAAAAAATATCTCTGGATCTGCTGTTACCATTCCAGGTTATTCAGAATTGTTCTTTGATGTGCCTAATGTAAGGGGAGAGTATGTAAGTAGTTGTATGGCAAAAACTGCCCAGCCAGCATTATGTTCTCTGTTTCACTTGTGAATATGACACCTTAAAAGTTTTCTGGCACTCTTGGGTTTTATGAATGTTCATCACTGCATGATTTCTCACACAATTTATGGAAAACGAAGGACAGAGCAACACAAAAATTCAAGACGTGGTTGTTTGGGTTTTCTTTGAGATGAAATGATACGTGCTCATTTCTCTTTGGCAGAGGTATACAAACTTTCTCAGTGAATAAGCAAGTAGGTTTGGGCTATTTATGTGATGAAGATTTGTTTTGAAAGATATTTTTAGCAGATAAAGCCTGCTTTCATGATAGCAGAGCTGTATTAGAGTAATGGGAACTAAGGGGACTGGAATATATCCGTTGGCTTAAAGACAGCCCAAGCTTTTTGAATTTTGGAGCTGTTTAGTGATTATCGTGCATGTATTTCCTGTGGCAACTGGCAGTCACATTGTGCATTCAAACAGTGGAGTGGCTCACAAACTCATCGGGATGGGACTACCAGCAGTGTAATAGCAGGAATGCTGTGATAAGAAACAGGGAGTAATGTGCTCCTCTGTGCAAACGCTATGGGCATCACATCCCAAGAAAGAAAGACCACCTGTCTTAACATCTAACAAGGTGTTTACGCACAAAAATTGTAGGAGTTTGGAAAGTTAATCTAGAAAGGGGAACTGAGAAGCATGTTTATCATCCGGTCAGTAAAAGGTGATGAAGTTCTATTGTTCTCTATTTCTTTCAGACCTAAGGAATGAGTTAGTTTGGGCCAAATAAAATGTAAGCTTGATTTTAGCATAGTGCTATTTTATAGGATAGAGCGCTGAGCGGTGTTGCGGGTTCTTACAAAGTTGTGGGAACTTCTTTGGCACAGATATTAAGATCCATAAGATAAAAACATATCAGGCTGGTCCAAGTTCAGAGACCGAGCAATGAATAAGTGATTCGTCCCAGCTTTGTTTTCCTAACTCAATTCTTCCCTGCTTATTTATTTACCTTTATTTAATGCAGCTCTGCTTCTAAACCAAACTGTGGTCAAGCACATCGTTGTGTACAACCTTTTTGCTTGGGCCAACTCCCTTTGGCGTCATAAGAAGGATTAAGCTGCAGGGAGCAGTTGATGTTTTACATTAAAAGCCTAAATTTTTTTGTGGTTCATTCTCTAACCAGAATTGCAAAATAAAGTTAAAATGTTCGTGTTTGCAGAACAACTTGTTGCAAATGTCTAACCCAGTCGTGATCACTCTGAGACTCCATAATGCCAGACACGAGGCATGTGAACACGCAATAAGGCAGAGGCTCTGCCTAAAGGATGTGTCAGAGTTTCATATGTATATTCATGGATATACACTGGCATTCTACATTTTCTTGCCTTTTTTTTTTTTTAAATGTAATTTAAAATTAATTTTAAATGTATTTAAAAAAAAAAGTGCATGGTGATAGAAGAAGTTTACCATGAGCTCCCTGTCTGCTGCTTTGGCTCTCCTATAAACTGCTCCTTAGCTGGAATAGAGGCCAGGCACAGACACCAAGTTTCTGGAAGTCATCTAAGGATTCATTTCCAAAGAAAAGTACCTTGAAAAGCATGGAGACTATCCCAGTGTGACTGTACCCAGGGAGGTATAATGAACTTAGAAGATGTATGGAGAAAAAAGTCATAGAGATGAAGCAAGTTGTCCGAGATGATGCAGTGAGCTAATAATAGAATTACTAATGGGACACAAAACAGGAAAGCCTCATTTGATGTCTAGTTGTTTATTGGCTGCCTCTGGTATGTCCAGGATTTTGCTGTGGGTCATTGAAGTTCTCCAGCCACCACAGCTGTGTAATGAGCCTTTCCAGACAACTGCTCCAATTACTCTTTTGAGTTGTGGCTGTGTGCAGGAATGGATGGTAGATTTATCAACAGCTCCAGCGAATATTCACAGAATCAGAGTATCAGGGATCGGAAGGGACCTTGAAAGATCATCTAGTCCAATCCCCCTGCCGGAGCAGGGACACCTACATCAGGTCACACAGGAATACGTCCAGGTGGGTTTTGAATATCTCCAGAGAAGGAGACTCCACAACCTCTCTGGGCAGCCCCTTCCAGTGTTCCCTCACCCTCACTGTGAAGAAGTTTTTCCTCATATTTAAGTGGAACCTCCTATGTTCCAGCTTGCACCCACTGCCCCTTGTCCTATCATTGGGTGTCACTCAGAAGAGCCTGGCTCCATCCTCCTGACACTCACCTTTTACATATTTATAAACATTAATGAGGTCACCCCTCAGTCTCCTCTTCTCCAAGATAAAGAGACCCAGCTCCCTCGGTCTTTCCTCGTATGGGAGATGCTCCACTCCCTTCATCATCTTTATAGCCCTGCCCTGGACTCTCAAAATATTGTAGGGATGCATAAAATTCCTTGCTGCTTTAGAGTACAGCCCACACCAGCAACAATTTAAAAAACCTGCTTGACTGACTTGCAGACCTGTGGGAATGGGAGGGGCTATTTTTTTGCCTTCAGTAGACTTTAGGTGCTCAGGACAAAAAGGAGAGGGTTTTTGTTTTTGACATCCCAATAAGGAGGTTTTCTGTTCATATGTTATCGTTGTTAATGTGGGACATCCGATGGTCTGAGTGGGTGATGCAGTAGGTGTAAAAGCAACTTGAAAATCTAGTGCCTGTGTTCTTTTGCATCAGTGATGAGACTAACACTATATATTAAAGAATTATTCACCTGGGGGCCCTACTGCTATAGGATATGGTACCAGTGCTCAGTGACCTCTTCAAGTTTATTATCCCATAGTATTAGGTCAAAGAGCCTCAACCAACAGTAATCAAAGCCAGTGGATTTACGACTGATCATTTTGCAAGACAGCTTTCCTCTTTTTCCTACGCTGATACTGGGGGTGATCAGGTTGTTTTAGTACTGAAAAATCTGAATCAGCGACAGCATTTTGAGCTAATAGCTTACCTTAAAGTTGGTAAAGGGACTGACACATGTTGATACTTACACTTAGCTAATAATTTTTCTTTCCCCACCCTGGTTGAGAATGCATTTGGCAGACCCACAGGTGGTGGAGTGGGGAAGCAGCATAAGTGGCACATGGGTATTGCTCCCCTGCCAGCTGCTGCGTTTCAGAAGTAGCATAAGAGATGGCCTAAACTTCTCCCCACAACCCGACTGTGATGCTTAAATAATTATCTCCTTTTTCTTACACCAGTAATAGGGTGTTGCGGAGAAATGTACGTACAGAGCTGGGCAGGGGCAGCATCGGTTGGAAGACTTTGGAGCTGGAGGAGCCCTGAGAGCTGAAGTGTGGATAAAAGCGCGTTCAAGGGTGAGGGATAGGTCAGAGCTGTTATTTGGCTGTAGAACAAGAGGCTGCATTCCTGAGGAAAACAAGGTGCACAGCCGTCCTCCTGCCCCCAGTGCTGTCAGGCAGATCACTCCAATCTGATAAGAAACAGTTTTTTAGCCACTGTGGCATCGAAGTGGGAAAGAACCTGCAATTGAACTGGACAGATTTCTCCTTGTAGATATTTTATAATGCAGTTAGAAAAAATATTAATAAACTAGATGCATTTTCTATAAACATCATTGCAAATGTTCTTCCTTCAGCCAAAATACTCTGTTTCTTATTGCTAGACATGCACTTTGAAAATGGCAATCGGTAACTACAGCTTGTTGTCACACCAGTCTCCCAGGAGAGTGGCTTTTTTTTGTCAGGTGACAATCTGAAATAAAAACCAAGATGGAGGTGTTCTTTCTATGGTTTTCAGTTTGCATGGTGTGCAATTACTGTATGGTTTTAAATGAATTTTCATACTGGCCAGTGTCAAGTATCTTCTGTTTAATTTCCCTGGACAATCAAATATAGGTAAGTCCATCAACAAAGAGGATGTTTACTTTGGAACATCAAGATCTCGTCGTGATGCAAGAAGATTCCACCCTAGTTTTTAATACATTCTATTTTGAAGTATTAATGCTGATTGCATGCAATACGTGTCAAATTTTTGGCTACTGAAAAACCACATCAGTTCACTATGGCCGGTGAAAACAACGGGATTTATACCAGCTGAGGATCTGAGGTGCTGGAGCGAGTGCAGAGGAGGGCAATGAAGCTGGTGAGGGGCCTGGAGAACAAATCTTACGAAGAGTGATTGAAGGAGCTGGGACTGTTTAGTTTGAGGAAGAGGAGGCTGAGGGGAGACCTCATCGCTCTCTACAACTTCTTGAAAGGACACTGTAGAGAGGGTGGTGCTGGTCTCTTCTCACAGGTGATTAGCGATAGAACAAGAGGGAATGGCTTCAAGCTACAACAGGGTAGGTTTAGGCTGAACATTAGGAAAGAATTTTTCACAGAAAGGGTGGTCAGACACTGGAATAGGCTGCCCAGGGAGGGGGTTGAGTCCCCATCCCTGAATGAGTTTAAGAGCCGTTTAGCTGTGGTGTTGGGAGATTTGGTGTAGGGGAGGAATTTGTAGAGTAGGGCTGATGGTTGTACTCGATGATCCCAAGGGTCTCTTCCAACCTGAATTATTCTACAGTTCTGTGATCTGGTACTTGTATTTATGCTGCAGAGAAAAGTGACTTGACATCTTGGACTGGGCTTAATACCAGCTGGTGCTGAGCAGAGGTGTTATGAATTGTCTGAACCACCTTTCTTCAAATGCCTATAACAAATTTAGAGATGGATGTTTTTATTTTTTCCACAGTACCTTAAGTATATTAACATTTTTAGATATATTTCTTTAAATAGTTAAAGATTCAGACCTTTGAGACGCTGTTCTATCCTCATTGAGGTCCTTGCAATTTCAGGAAGACCAACATCTCGAAGCTTTAAGCTCAAATTACTGCTTTGTTTTGGGGATTTTTTTCAAGTCACTTTGGTAGGCACACTGAGCTCTAGTGCCTTCCCTCTTTAAGATTCAGGCAAGGTGATATTGCTTCTTCAAGGTAAGAGAGGAGGGTCCAGGGGGAGAACTTGCCTTTGAGCCCAACTGGAGGGATTCATCAACCTGGTTTGTGACAAGTTTATCTCCTAATACACCTGGATTTCAAAAATCTTGGATGCTCCCTGACCTCTTAATTCCCTGTTACCGGAAACTCCCTTATTAGGTTGCCCTACCACATGAGAGATCGACACCCTAAAATTTGCCTCGCTGAGGAAGAATAAGCAAATCAAAAATTGCTTTTCTTTTGGTTATCTCCCTCACACCAAAATGGGAATTTCACTGCTCTAAACTCCCTTTGCCTCGTTTCTCTTCTCAGATTTCCAGACCTCTCAGAAGGTGCTACAAGAACGAACAAATTGTGCGAGAACCCTCTGTGCTGGATGCTCTTTGCACTTTGAGAACTGGGGCCTCCCTTCTCTGTCTCCGCCACCTGGAACAGATACGTGCCCTGTTTGAAATTGGGTTTGAGAAGAAAACACAGGGGGTTTAAAAACTGGAGATGGACTGCTACCCTGTATGTGTTTTCTTAGGAATCCAAAAGTACTTTTAGACAACTGGTGGAATGAGGTGAGATACCTTTAACCTAAGGACTTCAACCTCTACCATCTGCAGCATTGTTTAACCCCAGCCTGGCTACAATTTTAGCCAATTGCTGGATATAACAGGAAATGTATCCCTATGTCCAGTTATATCAGTTTGACTGCCCAAAGCAGTGACAGCACTGTCAAAGACGCCTACGTCTGCTTGGTCAGGGCTTGAGTAGCCATAAATTAAGAGGGAAAGAAAAAAAAAAATACTTTCTGGGTCATACAGATAGGGAAGGACTAAATGTTGCTATGCTGCTGGTTTGTGGGTAGTCAGCTGGAACTGATTTTGCTAATATCAAGTCACTGTGGGGAATCAAATCCTTGCACAGGGCAGTCAGTCAGTGTCCAGATGGCAAAAGGACTTTAAGTTGCAAAAGTTCTTGTAGTGGTGGTGCTGGCTGGACCAGAAGAGGCTCTGAATCATGGTTTACTGGTGTAATTCTTGCATCCAGCTGGCCCATGCTCCATGGGACCACTCCAGCACACCCATGATCCATCCCTTTTGGTATCTTGAGCTACATGCAAAACGTATCCTACTTACCCAAACTGTGTACAAAAGACTGTCCCACATGCTAAGTTCTGCATCTGCAGGAAGTTTCTTCTGACTGCTTACATGTCCTCTGCCTACCTGCAATCTATGTACGGTTAGATCAACTTTGCAGCCTTGGAGTCTCTGGATGGACCATATTCTCCACTCTGGATGTTAATCAGTGCATTGAAATGTAAAGAAACTTGTCTAGGCACAGCAGGTCCCACCTAGAGGAATCCACAGAACCCTCCAAATCCCACATGGAGAGCACCAATTAGTTAAATACTTAATTGAGAAAGGGGACTTGAAAAGTAAGGTAGGACTTGATGAGTTTGTCTCTGGTTGGCTCACTGTTTCAAGTCAATCTAACGTAGCATCTACACAGATGCCTAGGTGTGGAATTTCTGGATCTTCCGGGGAGAGAGAGAGGTCCTTGTCTATATAATGATAATATCACATTTAGTCCATTATAAAAATGTCCCTAAAAAACAATGAACCAAAAATAGAGGGAAAATAACCGCACATGTTCTTGCTTCTCACCCAGCTAGATAGCATCTATGATTCATGTAAAAGTACATGCTGATATTATGGAAAGCTAATAAGTACTTAGAAAAAAAGAACTCCAGGGATTTAAGCAAGCATCTGAAAAGCTACTTTTGACAATAGTGGAAAAACTACTGTATGCCTTAAGAGTAATATTGAAGTACTGGACTAAGTACACCTGTCCTACCTTTTCCACTCCAAGGTGGGCCTGTCTGGTAGACAGGTTATGAGGCATTTCTCTATGTAACCTTATGAATGCAAAACAAGTGTGAAAGTCAGGAATGAAAATTATTTCCCTGGTTAAAAGCACCTCGGATGACATTTGGCTTAGTTGTAACATTTAGAGTGTTTGCTAATCTCTCAGTAGAAAGGTGGCCTACCAAGAAAATAGCCTTCCCAAAGGAGGAATATTTAAAGTCTGAGCCACAAATGTCAAATTTAAAAACAACACAAAGCCCCCACCAAATAATAATTAAAAAAACCAAACAAAACCAAACCCACAAAAATATATAGAAAAGAGGGCTGTAGATAAAGCTTTTATACTTTTATCTTCATTTTATGCTAAAGCACTATGGCATTTTCTCAACTCAAAGTGCAAAGGTTCTATTGCTTGAACATAATTACATAAAACATAAAAAATGCTTACTCCTTGTATATGTTACAATTAGGCAAGTGTGCAAGCCATATCTTGTACTCAGGTCTGATTTGGTCCCCCTCCAGCCTGTGAAAGCCTGTGCTGTAATGCCTGCTGACAGCCAGCTGGAGTGAGTGCACAGATGTGGATCATCACAGCCCAGTTATTTTTCAGTAAACGCTTTGGGCCTGATCCAAACTCCATTAAAACCATGAAAAAAAACCAACCCACCTCTCGGTTTCAGAGAGTTTTAGGTGAGGTTACGTAACTCCCGCAATCCCTGCTCTCCCTTCGGATCCCCCCCAGGAATGGTCACCAGTGACCTGGAAGAAAGGCCTTCTGTCCTCCTCTATTAATGCCACATGAGGCCTGCAACTGGGGTTGAGCTCCGAGTGAACCTCTGGACCCATACTTTATTAATTTAGAAACATTTGGGGCTGCGACGTACTCCCACTGAAGCCTGTGGCGGTTCATTGTCAACTGAAATATCAACGGGAAGCCTGATGCTCGTGCTTCTCCCTCTTCATTGACAAATCTGACACACGGGCTTTCTGCATCAAGCAGTCTGCTATTTTAGACGGAGAAGAATTAATATATGCTAATGAACTCACCCCCACATATGCACATGCTTTAGGCGGAGTTATTGGATCGTCCGCTTAGGGAGTGAAGAGCCACAGCTCCTCGGAGTTTTTCTGTGATTGGAGATTTGGCATTTTGCAGTGGGGTGACCGAAATGGGTGAGGATTTACAAATGCAAGACAGAGGTGAGCAGTGAGGAGACCGGCAGCCACACACAATAAAGCAGCTTCTTATGTCACTGCTGTGCCCACCTCTGTCAAAAGCTTAAGTGAATAAAATTGCAGGAGAAAGTAGCATCCTTCTATGAGTTTAAATAACAATCCTGGGATGCTTTTATGTCAAATGCCCAGAAACTGAGTGCCTTTACCTGCTTTATTTAATTTATTTTCCCAGAGGAGCTGGGTTCATCTCTTCAGATTAAAGCATTGCTTTACATTAAAAAAAGAATGCTTGAAAATGTATCACACCCACAGAGTGACAGGTAATGTTGCCTTGATCATGTCAGCTGTAACGGAGGTTGTCTTCTACCAAGGGCTTGGATGTCTTCTGCTCCTTGTTCTTTGCTGTTCAGTGCTGCACATTTCACCACCAGCCCAGCCCACTGCCTGCAAGAACACTTCCTGCACTGAAGTATTTTTTCTGAGTAAAATCTGTCTTTCTTGTTAAGTAACGAAGTTTCTTGGGGTTTCAGTGGGATTTCTATGTATTTAGAGGGATGCCCTCTAAGAGTATTGTGAAGTGTTTCTTCACTTTGGGTTTTATCACAAGAGACTTCACTGAAACGTGCAGTTAGCAGGAACACTCTCTGTCATTATTTCTCCTGCAATAAGGGAAAGGTAGGAGAGATATTTTTTTTGTACCAGTTGCATAGAAAAAGCAACAAACGCAGCCTGTTGCTCTGGCCCAGCCGTTCGTGAGGCTGCACGAGCAGTACGAATGCAAGTGTGGATGTAACTTCATCCCACGCTGAGTTCCCTTCACGAACCAGGTCATGGCAAACTGCAATTAAGTCAAATCAGCGTCAAGTCCTTCCCCTCTGCACTGCACAGACCGTGGGCATCCCGTGCCTTGTCTGCCCTGGCAGCAATAAAAGGGTATATATTCATTCAGCCTAATATTTTACACACCTTTTTACTATGCGAACAGGGAAACGGGTACACGCAGCAGACTGCTCTGCTCACTCCCCTCATCTCCTGCTGAGCGCTTGGTTGCATCGTGCTTAATTATGAATGGTCTCCAAAAAAGCCCATTTTACTGTACTATGAAGTGACTCACACCGCACAGAAGCTCTGACAACTCGCACTGGGTTTGGGAGTCACATGGCGCTGGATCGCTCGGTGACTCATTTCGCATTGTACTCGGTGCCGAGATCTGACTCACATCCAACCCTGCCAGGGGCTGACTGACACTGTACTGGTCCGAAAGCTGGTTTGAATCGGGATGACTCACCCCGGAGTGCATTAAATAGTGATTCACACACCGTTTCCTATTGATTCCGATTGTTGCGATTCACTTCGGATTGTACTACACCGGCACTGGGCTGCTCCGGCAGGGTCCGGGCTCCGGGGCAGCTGCCCTCTGCCCCTCCAGCTCCACCGGAGTGCCAAGGGGAGCAGTGCCAGCCAGGTGGAGTATTACCAAAGTCATTTTAAAGCTGAAGTAAGGTCACCATTTAACTTAGTACACTGTCATTTCGGTCATGACACTCGCTGGACTTCTTTGCTTCACCCGGCTATGGCAAATTTTGAAATATGCCTGTAAAGTTAAGACTCACAAGCCTTTAGCTAAGAATACTCTGTTGCTTCTGAACGCCAGGAGATCTCCGCAGTGTTTCCAAGACCTGCTGCCTCCTTGGGATAACTTTTAGTGATGAAAAGAGAGGATGAATTTTTTTTCTAGTGGGTTGTTCAGGCTTCAGGTTCATCAACTTGTGACCTGGGCTGCAAGAGACACACAAACCTTGTACTCTGACAACTCCTTTCTGGCACTTCAAGCTGAGCCTTCAAAAATCACTGCTCACACTGAAAATTATGCACTGCTCTTTCCAAGGGATAAAGAAGTGTGTAACAGCTGAGGCGATGCTTCCAGATTTATTTGGGACCCAGAATGAAAGATATTAAAATACATATCGATGGGTGGGAGGGTAGATAAGAAATTAAAGGGGAAATAAAGTAACCATTCTCTCATCTCAGAGCATTTTATAAAAGATAGCGCCAGCTTCATATTTATTTGGCTTGAACATGCTCTTAGTTGAGAAAGATGTTTCTAATTTTAACACGATGCTCCTAATTTTAACCTGAACACAACGAGGATTCTCCTGACGGATAAGGATTTCATTGCTTTGTTTAGCTGGGTTAGTGGCTACTGGTTTGTGGTCCTGTAGCACAGCAATAACGTAACTGGCACCACGGTACCGAGCTCCGTGGGGCTGATGCTGATGTTCTGTTTGTGCAATGGGCACAGAGGTACCAGGAGACTCCCCACCCTTACACCATACCAACAACACTGCACAAAAAGTTTTGATCTTACGTTTTTCAACAGCAAAAATGAAATACCAGAACGGTTGCACAAGGTAAATTACATGGGTATTAAATTACTGTGATTGCTACTGGCGTGTACAAGGATAATCTTATTTCACTTTCTACAGTTGTGTCTAGTTTTCATCACCTGCTTTTTCTTACCTATTGCCACTAACTAACGGCAGAGCTCAGGAAGAGCTCTTCCTCTCACCCGAGGACGCGTGGCTGATACTGGAAGAGTCTACATGGAACCACTCGCTTGTTGCTATTCATCTCTCTAACTCTGCAGGGGAGCTGAGGGCCCCGAGAACGGACATGCCGCCGGGCTCCATTCACGAATGGGCGAGGGGGTGACGGGTGCTACCTTATGTTCATCCCT
This sequence comes from Nycticryphes semicollaris, assembly GCA_013400055.1. NCBI lineage: Eukaryota > Metazoa > Chordata > Aves > Charadriiformes > Rostratulidae > Nycticryphes > Nycticryphes semicollaris. Next base: position 981,108 of record VXBJ01005728.1, on the reverse strand, counting down.
GCTCCTACGAAGAGGCGGAAGGGCTCCCGGGAACGCGGCAGGAGCCGAGCCGAGGTGTTGTTACCCGCGCCGGGGCGAGGGAGGCGGCGCGGAGCGGGGCGCGATCCCACCCCGGGGAGCGGCGGCGGCGGGGCCGAGCTCGCTGGGAAGGGTCGTGCCCTCGCTCCCGGTACCAGGGGTTTCCCGATGCTACCCGGGTCCTGCGCTGGGGAGCCGGTGAGAGCGGCGGGAAACCGTGGGAAGGGAAGGGGCGATGCGAGCCCCGGAGCGGGGGGCTCCAGGCCGGCGGCTGCCGACCTTCCGAGGGACGCGAGGGGAAGCGCCTTTTGCGCCGCATCCCTCCGGTTCCTCCCGGGGAAGGAGAACAAGGCTCCTCGCCCACCCCGTCCATGGGGGCCGTCGCCGACAACGCCGCCCGTCCCGCTGCACCCGGGGCGGCTACGGCGCCGGGGGTCACGGCTGGCCGGGGCGCGGTGCCCGACGGCCGCAGGGCGGGACCGAGAGGTACTTACGGTATCAGCGGCGGGGACCCGCCCGGAGTCCTCGACCGCTTCCCCTCCGGTAGCGGCGGGCTGGGCGCCCGGGTACGGTGACTTGCCAACCCGGCGCATGCGCCTGGCCCTCCCGGGCTTGTCTCACGGTGCCGGCCACGGCCGCGGGTGGGCTTCGCTCGCCGCGGCCGGAGCCGGGGGGAGCNGCCCAGGGGAGGGGGTGGGAAGGGCTTGAGGAGGCGGCGATGCCGCCGCGGGACTCCCTACTGGTGCTTTAATGTTCATAGATGCCTTAAATGAGCGCTGTGCCTATAAACCCGGGATTAGAGCACGCTTGCATTTTAAGTAACTGCAGGGATGTATCTTCCCTCCCTCCCCCGCAGCCGCCTCCCGTCTTTCAGAACCGCACAGCTCACCGCCGCCGTGCTCTCTCGGTCTAGTTCTCCCGTTTCAGCGGGGCACGTTGTTACCCGGCTGCGGCGGGCGGGCGGGGGCCGCCGGGCTCGGCGCTCACCCCCGTCCTCCGAGGCGGCTCTTCCAGCAGCGCCCTTTACCAACACCGCCACGTTTTGGGGACTATCTCACCGATAACATCCCGCGACCGCGGCCCCCTCGGACAGTCCCAAACGCAGTCTGGCGGAAGGGCGAAGCGCCCGTTAACGGGACGGCTGCGGCTGACTTGTGTCACCGCCGTCCCCGGGCAGAGCGGCACGGTCTTCCCGTGAAACGAAGACTCATCCGGTGCGTGAACGCCCTGCGCGTTCCCGGTTCCCGGAGCTGGGCTCCCGGTTCCCGGGAGACCTGGCGGGCAGCCCTGCCGTCGGGGCTGCTCCTTTCCCGCCTGCGCACCGGGTGCGGAGCACGGAGGCCGCAGGAGCCGGCGGACCCGGGGAGGGACGGGGATGGCAGATGGGGAGCGGCGGGCTTTGCCTGTGGAGCCCGGGTCTCTCAGCCGGGGAGCTCACCCAGCGCCCCCGAGACTCCTACGCCGGTGCCGGCTTGTGGGGACGTGGGTAAACAGCGGCTTTCCCGGTGCGGGGAGGAGGAGGAAGGGGCGGACGCTGCCCCACGAGCGGTACTCACAGCGCCGGGCGGCTCGGCTCCGTGGCACGCCGGGCATCTCCGGCGCTCCGGGGGGAGGCGGCTGGGCGGCGGCGGCGCCGGGGCCGGGCCGAGGGCCGGCGGCTGCTCAGCCCGGCGGCCCCGCAGCAGGGCGGCG
>VXBJ01005728.1:946127-978767 GCA_013400055.1 Nycticryphes semicollaris | reverse complement strand
TTTTTTTTTTTTTTTTATCAAGGCCCAGCCCTTCCCAAAACACCTTCCCCATTTCTGGCCTGCAACCAATCTCCTGACATCAAAGAAACAGAGGGGAATGGAAGTCTGCACAGTGTGAAGAAAGGCCTTTCCACTGTGATGGCATCGCCCTTGAAGACCAAAGCCACTGCTGCAGCAAGAGGAAAACACGGCTGTGGTGCCGTTGGTGCCAGGGGAAGGTGCTCATTAGAGCTGAGAGCTGCAGGGAAAGCTGCCATTCCTGCACATAAGGAGAGCTTGCTGTTGCTTAGCAGCAGAGAGTTCCCTTAGGTCTGTGCAGAGAGTTGAACTAGGGTGGAAGCTGGACAAAGTTCCCAGGAGAGGGGAAAAAATAGAAAGGTTGATTCTTCCCTTCCTCCTCTTAGTATTTTTCCTGCCTGTTGGCAAGGAGCCCTTCTACAAATCTCTGCCCTTTTGGTTGTGGCACAAAGCACATGACTGGGATGTAAAATACACTTCTGTGCTGGATTGCAATTGTCAAGGCCCAGACAGGACCTGTGGAGGTATTACAGCCTTGACAATTAGGATTATATGATACTGCCTCTCTTCTTGGCAGAGGAAAGGAAACTAAGTGTACCAAGGTGGTTCTTCGTGTATCCTGTGATCAAGGTCAAAACACCTGTTAAAACCGCTGGCCTTTGAATCCAGCTCCTTGAATCCCTTGCCAGGAAAGGCAATCATTTCTCAGACCACTGAGTGGCTGTGACTCTCCTAAGCCCTCTCTAGACTACAGTCCCCCCTCTAAATCTTAGCAGGACTGCTTGAACAAGTGCAGGTTTAACGTGCTGGCACAGTGTAACCCCTCTGGAAGGTATGTTCTTGCTCCATCCTTCATATTTCTCTCAGGAGGGTCATGATCAACTAACACCTTGTTAGAGATGGCTAGTTTTTTCAACATTAATAATGCACAGTAAGAGTGCACAGTATTGTACAAACCCACTGTACTCACACTCCCTGGCATGAATGGTGTTAGATAAAAAAAGCCACCTAAGCTGAGAGTCTTCCAGTGCTTTGTGTTTGCAGACACCTCTTCCTAGCTCTGTAGGCAGGGATGTCTGCATCATTGCATATGTACACAACCACCCCAATCCTGACACTGCTGAGCAGCTTGGAGGCCTAAAGTCCTCTCAGAACTGGTAGAACAGGTACTTTCTTCTGCTTTCTCCCTGACTAATGGATGCAGGCTGATGTCCAGCTGTATAATACAGAACTGCTTAACCGAGTGCTTCAAATACATTGAAATTGAAATGGAGTTTAAAGTTGAGGGACTTTAAGAGCTGACAGACACAGATTGAACACTTTCCTCTGCCTAAAATGAATTTGAGCATGCATGTCTCACTCGTGAAAGAAAATTCCCTCAGTCATCAGCATAGCTTGCCCTACACGTGCAAGTCTGTGACCATACTCTTGCTGCCCTCCTTTGTACAGGTTAATTCAACCTCAACAGGACAGAGAGAAAGCAAAATGTATACATCTCCTCAAGGGAGTTATGGGCCTAGGTTTTGGTTCTGTTTCAAAAAAAATATGTTCTATAAAATGTCAGGTTTACACGTGAACTGTGTATTTAATAAAATTATCCCATGTAGTGGCACCTTTGGTTGTAACGTACAAGGTAAATATTAAATGACAACTCAGTTCCAATATTGATACGAACTACTACTATATAAGGCATTAGAAAAGAAGATATCTCTTTACTAGACTTTCCTGAACATATTGCATTAAGTCTACATAAGCTAAGTAGTTTTCTTTTATTCTACATCAGAAAGATATGACATTATCTGAGGGTGCCCTGGCTTTTTAATATTGTCCCTCTAGATGTCTCTCAGACTCCAGCCTTTGTGTGAATGAAGGAACCTAGTATTGTTATTGTTGTTGTTATTATTACAAACATGTAGAGTAATTATTTTTTTATTTATTCTCATTGAACATTTTAACAACAGGTTATAGGAAAGGCACTATAGAACATATATCTATATTTTAATATAGAACTATATTAGAACTATATTATATTAGCACTATAGAACATATATCTATATTTTAATAATATTGTATTCCAACGTTCTTGCCATCACACCAGTGAGTGACATAATGTACACGTTAGCTTTTTTGGGGCCTGTTTTACTTTCAGGTGTTAGGACAGGTTGCTGGGCCTCCCACCTGAACTTCTGCTCCTTGCCCAAGGAGAGGACATACACATTCGTATGGCAGCTTATAAGTACTAGTCTATTTTAGTGCTTCCTGCTCACTTCAATTGTTAAATAGAGAGTTTCTAGACCATTGAATGGAGCTGATTCATAGTGAATTAGGGAGCAATTCAAACAGAAAGCAAGAAGCTATTTTTGACTGTTTTCATTGACTTGAAAGTGCATTTGTTACAAATCACTGAAGACTGATAGGCTTTTCTGGAAGAGGAGGTATTTTCAGAAGTAAACCAAAATTCCAGGGACTTTAGCTGAACTTAGATTTTATTTTTTTTAATACATACCTCAGCTATATTCTCGTACTTGATTTCTCTTGTTCCTTAATAAAAACTTAAAATGTAAAGCTATATATATTTAAAAGATGCATGTGAAGTAATCACATTTTGACATGAACATAAAGCTGGTGATATTATGGGAAACAGCTTTCTTGAACTTTTTAGTATTTGCATTCTTTCAACATTCGTAATGTACAGGTGTAAGAAACTTCTCTTAATGGATCTATTAGTAGTTGATTTCAAATAGAAGATGAAGGTTCAATGTTAATGGGAGACAGAATAAACATGGGAGCCTTCAAACATGTAAAACTAGCCATAGGACTGCACGGAGTAGTTCACGGAGCATTAACTTACCCCATGTATGGGGATGCCTGTTAGGTTTTCATTCTTCATAAACATTGATAGCAACATGTTAATTCACCAGCAGAATTTATTTCGTGCAAGCCCAAGGGTGAAACTCCCACAGGGAAGTTCCTCCTAATGCCATGTCATTCATACTCTCAAAATGTATGCGCCAAGTAGCACATATGTAGGGCATCAGGGTTCTCTTAGTCTTTTGCTGGAGAATTAAGTTTCCTCGAGGTCCTGTGCTAAAGCCTGTGATTGCACTACGTTAGGACCAGTCCTTGAAAAGTTGATGTCATGGTTAGACTTGTCTTAGATCTCAGTGCAGCCAGAATAGTTAGCTATTGATGGCTCCTCTTTTAGCACTTTGCTAATTATTTCAGCACTGTACAGTTATTTTCTAGGGTGCTGTACATTCTCAGGATTGGCCAATCCCAGATGCGTGTTCTGCCAAAACTCTCAGCCTCAGTATTTGTATCAGTCATCCTCTACTCTGAAGGAAGTCTGGAAATGAGCCTCTGCTGTCTCTGCTCACAACCCTGTTTCTTTCCCACTCCTACATATCACATCTTCATTATTTCTGAGGAAGAGGAAGCTTAAAGAGAAATAATCTCTGAGACGGAATTAAATATTTGAAATAAGGAGATGTTTTCCAGTAATAGGAGTGAATGCTGGGTTTTAGAGCGTCAGAGGCAGCTCAGTGACAGCTCTGCTCCCTGTTCTGGCCCCGGTCCAGCTGATGCACGCAGGCACCGTGGGGTTCCTGAGCCCTCGGACAGAGTTCTGTAGCACAACTCATGTGCTTAAAATCCTCGGTGACTCAGAGTTTCTGGCAGATTGACAGACTACTCAGGAAGCCAGCAGCTCGGGCAAAGAAGGTCTAATTAGAAATTGCAATATGACACATACGAAAAATGAAATCTTTGCTGAAATATGACTGCATTAAGAAACTATCATCTCATTCATTTCATTTGCCACGCTTGGCAAATTAAAGCCTCGCTATATTCTGTCTGACCCTCTCACCTTATGTGTGTCAATAAATAATTAAAATGTAATGCCAACTAAATTTTTTTTTAAATCGTGAAGTTAACATACATCTCTAATTCTATCCTCTATTTTTTTTTTTTTTTAAACTTTTGAATTATTTGGAACCATTAAATAAACCTATAGGTCTAAAAAAATAAAAGTTCTCCCATCATGACAACACTCTTTTAGTGTATATCCTGACAACACCAGAGAATCTGTACCAAAGGTCTGGTCAAAAAGTTGACCAGAAAAAGATTAGATTCTACATGTTAAAATGGTGAGATTCCAGATGATTGAAGGAAGCTGCTTGGTAACCCTCATTACAAACTTCCAGAAGGTGTCACTGTGCACCTACGTTTGAACTGGGTACTGCATTTGAATTTGAATGGGGAACCTCAACAGTTGAGGGTTAGCGCCAAAGCACTGCTCCTCCTTGTCCTATCAGGAGGCCTCTCCTCTGCCCACGGTGGAAATGAAATGAACTAAAAACTGAAGACACAAATATTTTCCTCTTTTCATGATTAGCAAAGGAAAAATGTCTTCACAGTATCAACGTCGCTCATCCAACCATGACCTGCAGGAACACTTCCGATATTCTGGGTCACACATAACAACTATCACACAGGATCACACAGGTGTTTGGTAAATAGTAAATGCAGTTAAATTGAAGTAGAATACAAAACTGGCAAGACAGAAAATTTTAGATATAGAAAGTAGTTTGTTATTCCAGAGCTGATTCAGAAAGGAAGATTAATGAGGCAATTTGGTCCTGACTAGCTTGAGGTTTCAGAGTAGTTCAGCGTGTATCTGGAAGCCTGGGTGCACAATGTGGCTGCACAAGAATATTCCAGCTTGGCAAGATTCTCAAGGAAGCCACTGTGACTTCTGCCATTGACTTTTGATCATATTTTGGACTTTAGAAAATCTGGAGGCGTTGGGGGAATTATGCAGTCATGTTATAAGGCTGATGGGAGAAAATATAGCTCATTCACAGGATGTGGCCAAGAACACCAGAGATAAAATGCATTAGAATTCCTTTGTAAAATAAGAACGTAAGAATAAAGAGCAGGCAATGAGAGAGGTTAAAAATAGTATCAAAAAAAAGAGAGCATTCTAGGCTGATAGATGCTGGCATGGAGAGCAAATTCTGTATTTGTCTCATTTCAGACTAGTTTGAGGTGGTGACTGAGAGTATTTTTCCAGCACCTTAAAAAGACCTTTGAATGATGATGGGAGGAAGAGGAGAAGATATAAACATATCTGGGAAATGAGAAAAACTTTTGGTGATATTTACCCCAGCGTACTAAGTTATCAATGGAACTGAACAAATACTGATTTAGAGAGCTCAGGTTATCCCTGTTATGTAGATACTCCTTTGGAAGTGAGTGGGAAGGCCGGGGGCTTCAGTGCAGAATCTCTTGCTGATCTTCTCAGAGATGCCTTTTGCAATCTTACACATACAGGAGTGCATGCCTGGATTAGAGAGACGGTGATTTCAGACAGCACAAATGACTGGCAAAATGTCACACCTGCTTTACGTTTAGGAGCAGACTTACAAATGGTATCATCTCCTAGGTCTCCCTTGACACCACAGATACTGAGTTGCTGTTAATAGATACCTGTAGCAACAGGGCAAGAGGTAACTGTTTTAAACTGAAAGAGGGGAGATTTAGATTAGATACTAGAAAGAAATTCTGTGAGGGTGGTGAGGCACTGGAACAGGTTGTCCAGAGAAGTTGTGGATGCCCCATCCCTGGAAACATTCAAGGCCAGGCTGGATGGGGCTTTGAGCAACCTGGTCTGGTGGGAGGTGTCCTAAGTGTTCCTATGAAATGACATTTCTCCTGTCTGAATGCTCAGAGAGACTGACACTTCTTTCTGCAGGCTGGACCCTTCCCCTTGGCCACTCTGGAACTGTCTGTCATGTTTCTCTGCAAATGGAAATACACTGCATTTTGCTGTGGAGTCGAGAAATGTCTGTCCTGAGAGAGGGTGAACAGCAGCCCAGATGGGTAGGAATTTGGACAAACCTGTTTTTATATCCCATCTTTATACAACATCCTTCAAAACAACTCATTAACAGACCACACTTGTGAAGGTTTCCCTCCATTACACTACTGTTTTGAAAGACCATGTCTTCCTCCTGGGTGGGTGAAAGGTCCCTCCCAATCTCCTTTCTGCACTTAATTTCAAACCTTCCTCCTGGCTGAACACAGAAAAGATAAAATGGAACTGAAAGTGTCCTGCCTGCAATAGCCTATACTCTCTTTGATCTGTAACACCTTTACCTGTTTTTTTTCCTGATGATTTGGAAAGGCTGGTAAGAAACCAGTGGAATTTGGCTTTTCTTTCCATTTAAAGTGTGCCTGCTCACAACCTAGTATGATACATGAGAGAGCACAGCTTTTTTTATGAGTCTGAAACAATTCATTCTCTGAGTATGCCACTGCTGGTCAGGTAAATCATTCAAGCAGATGCTATTCCTGTACTTAAAAGAAGCGTATGCATTTGTCTGCACAGAGTCTGGATGAACAGTGCAGTGAGGAAGGCTAGCCTGGCATAAAAATAGCAACCATCTTTCAGCGTCAAAAATTTCCGTGAACATAAAGGTATGCTACCTTGAAGAAACGTCCCTGGTGTTTAAGGCTGTGACTCACTTTATCGGTCTTCTGACTGGAGAACTACCCAACTATTCCATGCTGAACCATTCAGAAGATCAAACACCCTTAACTGTCTTATTTACTGTCCATATTAAATACAAGGACTCTATAGATATAGATGTCTGTATATGGAGGTGGATCAATGTCCATTACATTACAATGAACAAATGACAATTTTACAAATGGTCAGGATAGACAGTACTATAAACAAATGGACATTACAGATTTCCATTTATTGACATGCAGAATTCTGGGTAATGTGGATCAGTAAATGGAGTAAGAATTTGCAAATGTAAAAACAGGACAAAGGGACAGAGAGGAGCAACTCGTCAACTTCCCTGATACAGTCTGAGCACTCGTGTGAATCTGAGCACAAGTTGCAAGTATTAGAAGGCACAAAGGGTGTGAGTGCCAAAGCTCATTTGGGAAACTCCAGGATTGGCATGGAATCCCTAAAAGGAGATTCTCTTCCCTGAAGACATCCCTACCAGAAGAATCAGTTTGATAATAAAAAGAGAAGACCTAGGATGTTACAAAATCAAGCACTGCAATGCAAGAAAATTAATAGTTGAAACTACTATAATTCTACCTCTCACAATAATTGCCAATTATTATGCAGTTTGAGAATAAATTGTTTATCCTATCTTGGTCTAAGTCTGATCCACTGTTTGTATTCTAAACGTGGTCACCCTCAAAGGAAACAGCGAAGTCAAACAGAACAGTACTGTTTTCTTTTTATTGAATCCTAAAGTAAATCACACAAGATGTTACAGGAAAAATCACAGCTACTTCCTGAATGGGACTGAATGAATAATCAAGAGATCATGGAATGGTTAGAGTTGGAAGGGACCTTAAAAGTCAGTTCCAACCCCCCTGCCATGGGCAGGGACACCTCCCACTAGAGCAGGTTGTTCAAAGCCCCATCCAGCCTGACCTTGAACACTTCCAGGGATGGGGCAGCCACAGCTTCTCTGGGCAACCTGTTCCAGTGCCTTACCAGCCTCACAATAAAGAACTTCTTCCTAACAGCTAATCTAAATCTCCCCTGTTTCAGTTTAAAACTGTTACCCCTTGTACACTCCCCAATCAAGAGTCCCTCCCCATCTCTCCTGTAGCCCCCTTAAGGTACTGGAAGGCTGCTGTAAGGTCTCCCCAGAGCCTTCTTTTGTCCAGGCTGAACAACCCCAACTCTCTCAGCCTGTCCTCATGAGAGAGATGCTCCAGCCCTCTGATGATTTTCATTGCCATTCTCTTTACTTGCTCCAACAAGTCCACGTCCTTCTTAAGCTGGGAACCCCACTGCTGGACGCAGTTCTCCAGATGGAGTCTCACGAGAGCAGAGTAGAAGGGCAGACTGCCCCACTGTGACCTGCTGGCCATGCTGCTTTTGATACAGCCCAGGATATGGCTGGCTTTCTGTGCTGTGGTCTCATGTTGAGTTTCTCATTCACCAACACTCCCAAATCCTTATCCTCAGGGCTCCTCTTAATGCATTCTCTGCTCAACTTGTATTTGTGCTTGGAATTGCCTTGACTCATGTGCAGGAATAATGGAACAAAGTTGAGACCTTTCCCTTTTTCTCTTTCCTCAGCCTACACCTGACTCCTGAGAATAGTTTTCATCCTTCTTGTGAGAGTAGTTAAGTGCTTACAATACAACAGTGAAGCAGGAAAACTGGTGTGACATTTTGTAAGATTATCAGCTGCTGCTTGTGTGGCCTTACTGTGCAGCTTCTGGTTTGTTGCCATCTGCTCTTGCCTTTAACAGTTGATACAGTAATAGAGAATAACACTAAAATTATAATATTGATGACAATTAGCTTCCTGAGCTGTTTCTAACCACATCTGGTGGTAGACTGAAGATCTGTTAAGTTAAAGATCTCAAGATCTAAGTTCCCAAAAGTTTCACTGGAATCAGTGCCCAGTGTAGGACAGGACCATGGGAAAGGCCATGCCTTTTCACGCATCAAAATCAGTCTGTAAACAGGCTTCATCAGTTCACCTGCTCACAGACCCTTGCCTTTTCCCAAGTGCTACCCTTCAGCAAACCATTTGTATATGGTTATTGGAAAAATAGCATTCTTCCCACCTCAGTGGTGAGTTTTAATGCTTGTGATGAAACACAGAGTTGCTTATATTGCACAGAAACAAGGTGCTTTCATTCCCTGCGTGGCCCATGGCAGAAAAGTGATGGTTTCTCCCTTGTATTTCCTGGCTTGGTGGGACTTTGGCTTTGACCTGCTCTCAGAAGGATGCACCTAGCTGTCACCTAGCAACCCGGAGCTGGGCTTTGTGGTAGGATGTTCTGATCTCTTTCTGGAGCTTCTTTTGTCTGGATAAAGCTGATTTATAAAGAGATGCGAATAAATGGGAGTAAAAATTTGCCCTGTTATTGCACAGAAGGGGCCAGCAAAATGTAGGACTCAGTAAGCTCTAAATGGCTTGAAAGAAACAATTATTTTCTCCTAGAGTCTGAATTTCCTGTGGAAAGAAATTGCTGTGAAAAAGCATGTATGTGATTCATAACTTTTGTGTCTTTGCACCAGTCATAGAAAATGCCTATCAGATAGAATGTGCTGTATATAAACAGGCAAGGGGAAGGAGTAAATTACCCTTCATGCTCACTATGCCTACAGCAAGGAGTCATGGATTTAAACAGCAGGCAGGGATATTTAGGTTAAATATGGATTTTTAATGGTAGGATGGTGAAGAACTAGAACAGGCTGCCTAGACTGTAAAGTCCGTCTTAGTGAGGTTTTAAAGAGCAGGCGAGGTAAACCCATGCCAGGAAGGGCTTGAGGATGGCTGATCCTAGCAGCAAAGGTCATCTGTCAGATGACACTTTCAAGCTCCCACCTCAAACTGCCTTCAATGGTACTGCACCCCATGTCATTCTTCTGGTCACCGGACAGATTTGCTAATTAGAGTGGACTGGCTAATACCTGCAACACAGACCCGACTTATTCTGGCACTTCAGGATTGCTCTGGCGCTCAGAAATCCCTGAGAAATCTGAGCTGGAAAAAAACACATCACAATTCCTCTCTCAATTGGACTTGAGGTATATTGGAAATAAAGCAGGGTGCGATGAGAACACTGTGCTCAGGTGATTACTAGCATATGGTGGCCTCCAGGAGAAATCATAAATCAGAGCAATATCAACTGTATTATGCGCTGGTGATGCACAAATGTACTTCATTTAGTTTACTGGAAATCATTTACTGTCATCAGTCTCAGGGTGAGAGACATATAATGGAATAAAGGTAAATTCAGTTCCTCCTGAGTCAGACACCCAAACTAGATGCCTTTTTAAGGTCTCCGTGGTCTTCCAGAGAAATGGTACTTTCCCCCCATGTCTTTTATCTAAACTGTTAATCCTTGCTAGTGGAAGCATATTCTAAATTACTGTATTTGTAAATCTCAAGTTACTCATACCTCAAATTAGTTTATTTAGATTTAGGCTAAGTGGGTTATTTATTAACCAGCATGACATTTTGTTCCACTTAAAGAAGCTCGTCTTATATTAATGCAAACAGTCTCTCTAATTCAGGTCAGTCTGGGATTGTTTTGCTGAAAAATTTTCAGAACTAGTGTTGAAACAGTTCATCTTTTGGGTTTTGTATTTGTTAAATGCTTTCTGACAGTAGAATCCTAATCAGCCCATGATTCTGCATTTTTCCATTTCAAAGGTGCACAGCTAAAGAGGAAATTTTAGGCCTACTCCAAAGGTGAAATATGTAAATTGCCAAATTGGAAAAACACATGATTGCAAATGAGTACAAATTATCTCTGAGGACTTGAAAATTTGCACACCATTAATATGCAAGTAATCCACCCATTAATGTGTACTACATTATTATTTTGACAACTTTTACAAAAGAATACCCTCTGATTGCTGTCTGCGCTGCTATTGTTGGCTCATAGACAATGCTGAGCAATACAGACAGCTACTCTCAGAACAGCGTTTCTGGATTCCTAATTCTTCTATGAATTAAAAAATATTATTATGCCATGTAATTACAGAACAGTTCAAAAAGAAAGATGCTGTGAAGAGCTCTTTTTTCACAGAATAGTTGAGGTTGGAAGGGGTCTCTGCAGATTGTCTAGTCCAACCTCCTTCTCTCAGGCCTCCTAGGACCACGCCAAGGAGGGTTTGAACATCTCCAAAGGTGGAAACTTCACAACCTCTCTGGGCAACCTGTTCCACTGCTCAACCCCACAGTAAAAAAAAAAAAAAAACAAACAACTTTTTCTGCCTGATAGAATAATTCCTGCATAGGTCATGTTTACCTGTTCTTACATTCATGTGTTACACTAAAGATTAAAGCATATTAGTTTTTGAAGCAGATGTATTTAATGCTGTGAGCTGCCTGGAACAAACTAGTATACTAAGGACACTCAGAGAAGACATGAGGAGAAGAAAACCCCAAACCAAACATGAAAGATCTCTGCAATGCTGAACAGGGGTAGCAAGTAAGTGGTGAAAATGAGTCCTATCCATTAATATTAGCTAAGCCAGTGGCTTGTTTTGTGTCTTTCAGGGCTAAGTCTGCTAAAGTGTGCTCCATTCACAGCACACAGTGTTCCTCCACAGCTCCCAGCAGGATCCACAGAGAGCTGAACTGGCCACCAGTGCCCGCTCTCTCGTCCTGCCATCCGAAAACCACCAATACACTGCAAAAGAAGCTGCCTCACAGGGACAGAGGAAACTCGTGATTGCAGGAGAAAGCATTTATGCTGCACCTTTCAAAGGAAGTTACGGGCCTGATTTGGCTCTGTATGTGCATCACCCTTCCCTTGGGATCCACAGACCCGGATACCATGTCTGAATGCTGCTGTTAGAATATTTGTTGGCGATACAGGCCTCCCTGTGGGTTTAGGTCTGTGCCTCACTGAATAATAGAAGTATTTCTCTCAGACCCTTGAGTGGGAAGTGCCTTAAGCACAGTAAAGCATCACCACCCCTTCCATACAAGGAATAGTAAATGGTGATACAACAAAGAATGCTTTCAACACAAGGGAAGGAAGGGCACCTGCTGTCCCTATCACAGACACATTGCAGTAAGTAGGTAGGTTATTTGTCTGGAGCATGTGGTTTCAAGTCACATCAGGGGAAGGTTTTGATGTAGACTTCCCATAATTTAGGCAACAGCAGTGAGGCAGCACTCCTCTGTCCTGTGCTAGAACAGGAGGGTGTAATTTCAGAAGCGTGTCCAGGTTTGTGATTCACAAATTTAAAGAGAAGCCTATCTTTAATGTCATTTGGCGTTTCTGCTGATAGCCATCTCTCCAGAATGGTGGCTTTTTGAATCTTATCCCCATGCAACTCCGTTCTGCTCATATGTATGCAGACATATGGAAGCTCAGACATGGGCTCTGGAGGACACCAGCACACAGCAATGCTGGTCATAGCCTGTTGTGTATTTTACTTTTTTTTTTTAGCTATAATTATTAAGTATCTATTAATGTTTGTTTTGGATTCCAGTTCTGTACTTTTTACTTTCAACCTATTTGCTTGTTTTATTTCCCTCACCCGAAACAGAAAACTGTAGGCACTTTACCCGACCGGCAGTTTTGTACCCTGATGAATGTAAATCCTTCAAAGATGAAATGTCTTTACCATAGTTACAAATACTACCGTTAAGATAACAGATCTCCTACTTCAGATGACCAGATAAAAGGGAGGACTCTAACCCCTCAAATGACTAGTATGGGTTTTTTTTCACAGCATAGATGACCTGACTAATAAGGGCTATAGAACTGCATATAGAGTAACCCTGAAATATTGCCTCCTGTGCCCCAGGAGGGCTTTGTGACTTCTGAAAACAGCAGTACATGAAACAAGTTTTTCCTTGGAGGAATTCTGTTGCAAACAATAGAAACCACTTCCAGTTTCTACCCGACCCCTCTTGCAGGATTAGGGGCTGACAGGCCTTAATCCTCCTAATAGGTCTGCTGATGAGATGGGCAGCAATATTTTGTTGGACACTGCAGGTCTCAAAAGGATTGATACAGTCTGTAAAAATATGCAGGAGTAGCTCTTTCTTAACTAGTAAAACACTTCAGGGACAAGATAAATCCTTGTTATAAAGGATACATGTAAAGAAAACAAAATTAACCAGCACAGAAGACCACAGGGAGATAATGTTCTCCAGCTTGTCCTAGAAATAATTTTGCTTACCTTTAAAACCAACTGCATATGATTTCACCTCATTATCTTAATCTGTAAGTATTCAGCAAAATGCCCACTCTCTTCCCTACCTAAACGTAGAGAAACTGTACTATCAAAGAAATTGTCAATAAGATGAGACGCTCATAATTGGTTCTAAATACCCTGTAATCCTCGTATTTCTCTCCCAGAATTCTGTCTTTCTTTGAAACATTGCTCCTGAACAAAACAGAACATCAAACATGTCTCAAATTTTACATCTGCTGTGTAAGAATAACTGTCTTGGCAAAGATGAAGAACATCCCCTGCCCATCTCAACCATAAGAATTAGATAAAGTGTGACTATTAAACTGTGCTTCAGCCTATTTAACTAAGCACAACACTTGTTCAAAAGAACAGAGAGAATGTGTTCTTGGTATAAGCTACTGCTTGGCTTGTTCCTAACACCCTGTGACACAATCACAAGCTTTAGGACATATATAAATGCTACTGTGACTACATATGAAAATAAGGCTTCACCAAGCAAACACTCCTGACATGAAAATGTCCTTGGGAGAGATTATATTGACTGAAGGTGAGCATATTTACTAATATCAGGATTTTTTCTACTCTTATAAAAGATAAAGAAAATATCTGATTTCAGAGGGACTGTCAACAGCAAGAGTAATTAATGACTGACAGCACTTATCACCTGAAGACACTGGAGTACTTGGCAAAGCAGCACAATCGCTCAACTGACAGGCTGTCCTTTGCAAAATAGCATATTTTATGATTTTTGACCTTTCTTGAGTTGTTTGTGAATGGATTCTTATTTTATCAAACAACACATGATTCATAGCAGTTGCCAAACAATTTAGTTGAACTATGCATAGTCACAAGCGACTTCCACATTACGTGCAGTTCATGGAAAATGTTTGACATCTGCAAACCCAAAGGATTTCTGCAGAGCTGAGATTAGCTAGATGAAGGAAAAAGGTTGCCACACTTCCTCTGAGCTGCTCCTCCAGGCACTATGCTTGTAGCCATTTTGGTTTTGGCCTGGTCTCCCACCCACATGGAACCCAAACGGGGAGCACTTGGCAAGCAGAAAGGCAATGGTGATATAACAGGGGTCTCATTAGGCCTCAGCTTATGGGTTGATGTTAAAGGAAGCTTAATAGCTGCTCTCTGCCTTTCCTTGGACACACACCTCCTCACTTGAGACTATGCTTTTCGTCACCTCTCTGCTCCATGCCTTGGGGAACAGAGGACTGAAAGCCCTTACAGTTAAGACAAATCTCAACCAGAGATGGAAAGGAATCTGCGTGCCAGGGAGCAGCAAGAGCAGGGCTGCTCCTTTGGGCAAGATGAACTGGAAGCCAAGGGGATTCCACAACCCATCCCACAGTATTAGAACAACGCAAACAGGATGGACATGGAGATGCCCCAACCAAGGTAGATCATCAGGCAATATTACAGCAAAGTAGAAGGCAACCCCTCCCAAGGCAGGTCCTACAATTGCCCAACAAGCTCACACTGACAAGGGACAGCCAAGATCAAGCCAGGAAGCCAGCCCAGTGTGGGGGTTAAAGTCTCAACTAGGTGGCTCCATCATGAAATGGAGCATGGCTGCCCCTCAGTTGGAGACCAGCATTCCTTCAGCAACGCTCAGGCAGGAAGGGAGCAGGTTGCCAGGGCTGAGCTTAAATAGAGCTGCTGAGGCCATGGGTGCAGCTGGTCAGGGCCATTAACACTTACTAGCGCCCTGGGAGGCCTGACATTGCTGTCTGACCTGTGCTTGCCCAGTTACTTTTTGTCTGTAGGTCTATTAATTATGCAAAACTAACAAAATATGGAGCCTGTATGCTTAGAAACCATAATTACGTTACAGAAGAGAAATGAGTCCCATCTAGATGTAACGTGGTTGTGAACTAAAATGTGGCATCTTTGTGGAGAACATTCTTATCCTCTTCTGAGTATATGATAGCAATGAGCTCTTTGTAACAGACTTTGGCAACTTTTGTTACTAGAAAATCCCATGATCTATTTGCAGCCTCTCATTATCTCCCTGTGTAATGTAATGTTTCTGGGGTGTTAATTTTGTTAACTGGCAAAAAGTACATTGGGAGCAGATGAGAATGGGCCTGTGTTAGCTCTGGGTAAGAAATCTGGCAAGCAAGTTCTTGCATCTTTGTGTTGGGACTCGTAAAATGTTTATTCACTTTTGCTTTATAACATGTTTATAAATCAAGGTGCAAACGTGTCAGAGGGAAAGGCTTTTTAAGCAGTGTGAATGGAGATTAGAAATAAACAACTCACTGTGTTAATTTAAATGTCATGAAGAGAATTTAAAAGACCTTTACATTCTGCCTACCACTTTTCAAAAACATTTCTCTTGTAATTCAGTTTCCCTTTGAAAGCACATTAAAGAATAAATAAACCCAATTCAAGTGTTCTGTTAAAAGATTTGGTTTGTTTTTTTTTTTTTAATCCCATTTTATTTAATATTTTCATTTGGCACATTGGATTAGATAGCAACTTGCTCTCAGAAGCAGCCACTGCCCACATTCAGAAGCATCAAATTCGAAACCTCATCTAAGGTGGAAGGGAACACAGATATTAATGAGTACCGGGGAATCAGTCTGATCAAAGTTACTGTCAGTCAAGCAAATTTATCCATCCACAGACATAGTTTGTCTATAGCAATCAGTGTCATATACAGAAAAATTGTAACAGAAAGAATCTGAACTTTCTGTGGGCTTCAATGTTACTAGGACAAAAGAAAAAAAAAAGAAGTTTTAATGTGATCTTGTCTATTCTGGAAGTATAAGTGACAAACCGGTCTTGAACCTTACAAACTTCAAGTTTATTTCCTAAGACCTGGGTAATCATGTAAACTCTGTATGCCTTGGCTCCCTATCAGTAAAAAAGAAAGCTGTATCTTTCTTGTGTGAAGTAAAGCTTGCAATTTATCTGAGTTCCCAAGCCTCAGGGCTGTACGCATTTCTAGATGCGTATGTTTCCTAACTTCTTATCACTAACACAGTCCTTGAAGACTCATTAACTACTAATAACATTGCTTATGTTACATGTGTGAAAGGATCATTTGCTGATAGGGCTTATGAAGTCCTGGAGACATGTTCCCCCAGAGCATATAGACTCATACAAGAACTTCCACATGTCAGCAGTTTCACCACAGCTGAGCTCATGAAGTGGTTACAGAGCATCTCCAGGGCTGTCCCTGCCCACTGTCCCTGCTACCAGAGATGACAGTCACAACAGCATTTAGAAACATAATCACAGAACAAAGTAAATGGGACAGCCAGCAGAAGGGAAGCTGGCAGCATTGGTGTTCAAGGAACTATAGACTAAGTGGCCCTGAACCTTGCTGTGTCATTTAGGTCACTCTGCAGATGAGTCCTTTCACAGAGCAGAGAATAATATGTTGTCCTCTGCGAAGCCCTGGCTCAGTCCTGTGCACCATGTTCTCAGAGACTCCTCAACAAACTACGACTTCAGGTGAGAGCTATGAAAGCAATCATCAAGCTGAAAGGAACGATCCGATTCACTCAGGATGAATGGATTTGTGAAGAACTCAGTATATGGGTTTCAGAAGGTATGACTACCAAGGGTTAAATCCAGGAGCCAGTGTGCCTGTGACAAAACCTCCTCTGGCTTCAAGAAGGCCAAGAAGTCCCCAGGCTCATGTACTAAATGGACAGATAACAAGACAGAATGACATGAACTTCTGCAAGGATTGTACTTAGTTCGCTATCGGAAACAGCTTCCCGATAGTGGCAAAGCAGTATTTCCTCTCAGCAGAAATAATTGAGGATTTCTGATAAGTATATTCCTGTAATTCAAATGAAATGGCCTTCTAGAAACGGACGTTCATTGGCTAAAAAGCTGGGATGGAGAAGCCAATTTTTGCTTTAATTTGAATGTCTGTAGAGCAGATGTGGAATGGGCAATGGCTGTTTTTGCCTTTCACCAACCCTGCCAACAACCTTGTCCGGCTGCCTTAGTCCTTCTCCACTCTGGTGCTAAATTAGTCTGAAAAAGCCCCAAAATTTGTGGTTTATTCTTATTAAGAATGTGTGACTTTGCTGTCACATTATTTTCTGTACCATGCACCAGGGTGCACCATTTCTGCATCAAAGTTTTAATAAGATAGAGTTTCTTGCACCTGTCTCTCTCGCTCTGTTGAGCTGCTCAGGAGCGTGCTCCTCACCATAAATAACATTGGTTCACCCTTCAGGCAACTTTCAGGCTTTTGGCAAAATCTAGAGGATAGATGACTGTCTTCAACAAAGGAAAATGATTCAGCTCTATAGGTTCACTAGAGGGGATTTACTGTGTCACCCTAATAGATTTTAGTATTATGCTGTGTTTGATTTCTTTGGGATATATTCTTTTGTTAACTACCAATAAAAGCCTCAGTAAAAATTGCAGACCTCTTCAGTGTCTAAACATCATGAAGGAACATGTTTTTCCCTCACCCTTTTAACCACAGATGGGCTGTGCAAGGTAGGAAACATTTTTATGGGTTAGAGGGTTGTGTTTAATACGTTGTTTGAAAGCAGACACTTAACAGAAAGGCGGATCACCACCTCCTTTATCACCGTGGCTCTAACACACCGAGGAACAGGGGGCAGAGCATGATGCTCAGGAATAAAGGAAAATTACATGAATACGGATGTCTGGGTGACAAATAGTCTATGGTTGTTATACATGACATTGATTCTTTCAGCTTCTTTCCAGAAACACCATTTCTCCCCCTCTTTCAGGACATTTGGATAACCCTGGATTTTGTCTTACCTTGAAAATCCACTGTGCTGCTTTAATATCCCCTTCATCTTCATTTTGGAGGGTCTCCTTTGCTTGACAGTTGTCTGCACGGTAGCTGTGTGTCCTGAAGTAGAGTAAAACTTGCCTCCACATCGAGAAATGAAAAGGTTCTTCCCAAATCCAACTTTGCAATGGCCTCTCTTGGAAAAACACGACTTTTATTTAACGATGAAACAAAACCAGATCCCAGAGATGGGGCTGAATGACAACAACATAGAGATGGCTCGTCCTTACACCGATGAGCAAACGTCAGGGCCTCTTGCAGTTTGCCAGTTCTCCCTGCAGCCTCCACAGTTCTGGAGACAAACAGGATTATCTGCCCTCAGAAATCTGCAGTGCCTCATCCCCTCAGCATCGTGCCAGCTTAAAGATTAGATTTACGACTTTGCAGGTTTTAGTAAGTTGAAAAGGAGGAAGAAGTGGTTGAATACATGTCAGAGGGACAGGCTGTAACAATCATGAAACGCACTTTGTCACCTCAGAGTGAAAGTATTTCACTTACAACTCGAAGGAAGAAGTAACTCAGCAGGAGGTTGTAGTCTGCAGGCAGCACCAAATGGAGATGGCTGTCTTAGGTCACTGTCACCTGTCAATCACGTTTTTTCTCGCCGACTGAACAGATGGTCTCCTGGTAATCCTTCCAGCCCCAGTGAAAACACCACACGAGCAGCAGCCACATCTGCGGGTAGAGACAAGCTAAATATAAAGACTAAGACTCCAGGTAGATTATTAATAGATTATTTCCCTTAGCTTTACAGAAGGATGACAGCCTTTTGCCTTCTGTTTGTCAACATTCAACCGCTGTTTATTTTTTGTGCTGTTCAAAAGACAGGAGAATCACAGAAAAATTAGGAGGCATATTAAATTATTGTCAATATTTTATTCAAATAATCGTTTAAACATCATTTATAGTTCTGGACATTAGCAATGCTGGTGGAATGAGAGCTAAGCAGGTGTTCCTTCTGTGGGAAAGCATTCAGGAGTCTTCTAAAAAATCTCATCCTAGAGACAACAGAAAGTCAAGCTCACACATATGTCAGCATTCACTGAAAAGAATCAATCTTTTAATTTATTCTTAATTTCAAAATACTGCCAGTTGTAATATATTTTAAATTAGTATTTTTATTAGAATTAGCTAAAATGTCTACATGAAAAGTTATTATAAATGGGGAGACAAAAGAGTGTCCATTTTGAATGTGTCTGATGGGATATTCTGTCTATTTTGAAAGTCTTTTCCCAAGTTGAACAATATGTCTAACGCAACATTTTTTCTTCTGCTAAGAGTTGAAAGTTTTGACAATTCAGCATTATAGATATAAGGTAGAGATAACATCACCTGCCCCCATAGCACCTCTTGTGAGTAGAGGTGTCTTGGTTGTATCTCTGTCTTTTTTCAGTGAAATCCAGGAAGTACTGAGAAGAGAAATAAAGAAAAATAAAGAAATAAAGAAAACTTGCATGAACTCTGGCAATAAGTCTGCCAACAGACTTTGGTAGAGTTACTGCTGAGGTTTAGGTAACCACCTTCCTTTCTGTCCTCTGGCCACGCTGACTGGCTGCTCAGGATTTCCTTCTTCCTCCAGGAACCTACTGCTCTGACCTACTCTTTTTTTGTGTTTGTGTGAGAGAGGATGAAGTTAGAGGATCTATTTTTATTTCTTTCTTTTAATTTTTCTTTTTAACCCAGAGGCAGGATTTATTTCACCTGGTACCTCAGAAATTTCCCAGAGAAGGGTTCTCTTACACATTCAGGTGCTGACCCCCTTGTCCAGAAAAGAGCACAAAGCAGCAGAGGCTGAGGATGAGGGGAGGAGAGATGCTGTAGGCTGCAACGATGGGCTGGAGACTCTGAGACCCTCCAGCTTTCAATACAGAAGTGCATGTTCACGAGTCGGAGAGAAACACTTGTCCCTGCTCCCTAAAATAATGTACTCTACTATTTTAACACCAGCTATAAATAGCTTTTTTTCAGGCCTTTCTGTTCCTGTTTCTGCACAATACTTCACTTTCAATTTTCTGACAATACAGCATTATTCCATTCTACTGGGGGAAAAATTGAACATATACTTATTCAAATACAAAGTTAGGTTATTTTTCTTTTGAAAACACTACCTCTATTGAAGATAAGATATATATTGTTCCTTAACTGAGCATGCAAAATTTAATTTTAAAGACATGGTGGAGCAATCAGAGAATTGCCCGGTTTGCCAGCAATTTGCAAACTTGTGGTGTATTAGCTTTACCAGATCCTTTAGGCCAGGATTTGATTAAATGAAAACTAAAATGAGCCAAGTTTGAAGACCTAGAAGCCAGATGATTCTATATTGGTTGCAGTAAGCAGGGCTGCCCAGGGAAGTGGTTTGAGGCACCACCCCTGGAGGTATATTAAAGACGGGTTATCTTAGAGCTTAGTGACATGGTTTAGTGATGGGTTTTTATCAGAGTTAGGTTGATGGTTGGACTAGATGATCTTAAAGGTTCCCTCCAGCCTAGACAATTCTATGATTCACAGAATAATGATCTCCCACAATGACATAAACACTACAGTGAAGATAAAGTAAGAGGAGAAAAGACGAACAGATGAAGCAGTAAAAATCCTATTCACTGTGGCAAATCTTGCTATAATTACTGAGAAAAAAAATGCCCAGTGAAGCACCCCGTATCTTCTCACTTCTTCTGTGTCCATCAAAGGAAGCCTCTTTTGTGACAACCCTCCACTCTTAGAAAAGACAGAAAAGAATCTGGCAATCTGGTGTCTCCCATTTCCTGTCCCGCAGATCCTCCCTACTGCCTGTGAGACAGACACAAAATCTGCCAGAAGAGATTAAATGGGAAACCTATAAAATGAAAATAAAGAGACACCAGAACTATAAAATAAGCCAAGTCCACTCAAAAGTTACATATGTCTGTGATTCTGTGAAATTTGGAAAAAGAAAAAAAGAATTGGAAGGGCACTGCCCTTGGATGTCTTGGCCCTTTGCATTAGCAGGGGAGGTGTGATATCAAGGCCTCGGGTCATCTCCAGAAGAATACTGCTAAAGAGAGTTTCTCTCTTTAGTTGCCTTTTCCAAACCAGACTAGATGTCGCAGCATTTTCTCTCCTAGATAAGAAGTTACTTGTGTATCAGTGGGTCATCAGAAATAATTTGGATTTGCTTCACTATGTGAGTAATCTTCATATTTCCTTGCAGTATCAATCCATGCTAGATTTTGTTTTCAGATAAATTGGGCACCTAAAAACATATCCAGATGGCCAATGAGATTTTTCAAAAGCCATTGTGCTCTTTTGTTCCATACAACTAAAAAGGCCAAAGTAGCACCCCAGATGTGAAGCTTTTTAGCAAAAATGGAATAAAAGGGCAAAGAAAGGCAGTGACTGTATTTTTCTTATCTGCAGTTGAAATATAAATATTTTAAATTATAAATAAATGTACAAACCACAAAATGTTAACATATGTAAACGATTAGCTCTACTTATTTTATCCTGAAATTTAGACACAGCGCTCAGGGTTGCCACCAGTGGAAAAGAAGAGCAAATCATATCTCCTGGGAGACAAAAAGCAGTCTTCCTCTTCAGGCCTTAAGACATAGTGTATGAGATAAAGGTGCCGGAAGACACAAAGATGGACACATTCTGACACATTTCTTTTCACCTTGCATTAGAGACAGATTATTTTGCCATATTGTCCTTCCATACCGGGGAGCAGTGCTTTGGGGAAAGGCGTATTTTATATTAACAACATGCTCTTTGGTTTTCCCCATTTGTGTGACCTTGAGCTAGTTATTTCATAATTTCTCTGCCTCAGTTTATCTAGAAAACAAAGACCTACTTTACATTGATGTTGCATGGAATTAGCCAGTGATGCTCCAAAAAATCTTCAAGTTTCATACACTACAAAACCTGTCAGGTTCCCTCTGTTTTCTTCTTGGAACACCCAAGCAGACCTGATTCTTAGTTAGTTCTTCTCTGCTGTTGCCTCCTTCCTGTGATAGAATCCCCTTGTTCAAAGAATCAACAGGTTTAACTTAGGGTCTGCTGACCAAGTGCACCTGCCACTCAGTTCTGCGTGAGAAGAAAGGTGTCCTACTCTTGTAATGAATCTGTGGGGGTTTCATGCTAAGAGAAGTCATGACAAGAAGCCCATTCCTGCAGCTCGCATCCCTCTCTTGTCATGAGATGCACTTTCTCCTTTGCACATTGCCCCGGGAGGATGGGTTTTAAGTTTTGGAAAAGTAGAAGCTTGAGCGCTCAGATATTACCCGAATCCCCAGATGAATAAAATTAGGGTGAAATGAAGTACTTGTTTTAGGAATGGCAGCTCTTAAAGGTGAGGCTAATCTCTGTGTTTTTCTAGAGCATAGTGTATATGTCCTCCTTCACAGATTTTTCCATGCTTGATTTTTTATTTGTCAAGGAATTTTTGTGAATTACAGAACTGTGTTCACTTTTCCTGACCTTTTAAGTATGTTTTGCTTCAATAAAGCTCTTTCTCTTTCCTTCTCGTTCCAAGCTCTTTCTTTTACACACGTTAACAGCTTGTACAGACACACGGGAGACAGGCAGGTGATGTACAGAATGCTGGAAGGTGAAATGGCAGGTGTGCAAAACACTTCTGTAATTTGCAGAATATATGGGAGACAACCATACATTGTTCTTATTAAAAGAAGGAAAGGAGAACAGAAAAATACTCTCATGGTCCAATTGTCTGTAGTCTTACTGTGAGGATGACTCATCTGCATTCATTTTTTTAGTATTAAACTATTGAACATTTTTATTCGTTGTGATCCAGGCATTTGATGACTTTTATCTCTACATGCTGATAGGCATTTCATTTTTCTCTCTGTGTTTCACACATCAATAAAGTCATCTAAATATAGCAACTTCAAGTGAAGCTGTGCTGCCAGGAGTTAATGGACAAGCACTGACGTGACCAAAATTAGCTAAATGATAATTGCTTCACAGCACCTGAATCCTAAAGGATAGACGCTCACCAAGAAATCGGAGCACAACACTTTTCCAATCTTTACCCCTCAGCAAGATCCAGTTCAGAGAATCAACCAGCACGAATGAGGCACCGTGAGGCACTCTCTTAAGCTGATGGCGTGTGATGGGTTTGTACTGGTTGCTGGTGGTGGTCTCTTGCTGTCACAGTGATGACAGGCACACACAAGACAGGTTCTCATAATGACTATATGGTTTCTCAGAGCCTAGCCTTGCAATGCAATGAAGGTCCTTAACATAGAGTGCCCCATGGGACTCACACTGAGTGAAAACTTGCAGATGTGTCCAAGCGTTTGGCAGATGGGGGATAAGAGCACAGGTAAATCTGTAGCACACCCCCCATCCTGTGGCAAGGTGGTTCACAGTTTAACTGTGTGCTTGTCAAAGGAGTAGCACTACCATCTGCCAGATTTTCACTTTGCTATCTACCTCCTTTCTCAAACATTTCTGAGCGTGCTGAACAGCACAGACTCCAGCCAGATGCCTTTTGCACTTTGTGGAAGACCCTTCTGCACTGTGAAAGCTGATCGTTTCTTCCCGTCCTCTGTTGTACACGTCTCAGTTATGAATCAATGCACAGACCTTTCCTTTTAGCACAGCAGAGTTTATTTCTCTAAGAGCACCTGCAGATGTATCTCACTGAATGCCTCTTGGAAAACCAAGTGGATGGAGTCTACCTGTACAAATCTTGCCCACGTGCAGGAAGAACTCCAGCAGAGGTGTGAGACATGACTGCTCCTTACAGAGATGTGGTGACTTTTTGCTAATGTCTTGCAAACCCCCAAAAGCATATTATTATACAGGTATACTCAGGAACAATATATTGTTTGTATTCTCTAATATGGGACGTTGTGTTCACTAATTTGATTCCTCTGCTAGAGACTCTATTAACGTGACTGTCATGGATACCGTGTTTACTGCTTAGAAGTTCCTTAATGGCCCTTGGAACTGCTGTTAAAAAAAAAAAAATCCATGTAATTAATTACTATTACAATTGTTTCTCCTCTCTTTGCATTTCTCTCTCTGCTAATGCAGTAGATGCATACTTTCAGCTGTTACACCTCACTCCAAGGTTACAGAAAAGCTACAGGGAAATAAATATACTGTGGTCCATTAATAATGGAGCCAGCGTCTGCCATTCATGACGAAGTCAACATGTCAAATCACAGCTTTTCAAAGTTATGTTCTACAGAGAAGTGACCTCGTTGCTGTAGTATCAAAGTTTCGAGTGCAAAGAGCAAGCTGTCTACTTTTAGCCAGACTGAACAAATGATGCTAGACTCTTGAAGGTGGTGCAATTAGGCAAAAACCAATCCACAGTGAAAAAAAAAGAACCACTGATGACCTACTGCATGCTCCAAATAAGAGATCACAACAGGCACCAGATCAAAATAATGAATTATTTTTTTTTCTCACATGAACACTGTGTACTATAAAGTATGGAACAATCCAGGGAAGAGTGGCTGGATATACTTGTGGTCAGGTTCAGACAAAGTATTTGGGTACTGGTGCTTGGGTTAAGTCTGTCAAGTGTGCTAAAGGGGTGGGGGGAATATGCTGTGCAAAGTAGACTACAATCAGTGTTTTGAATGATTTCCTGGAAACAGATGTCCCCCAGCAGAAGAAATGGGTTTCCATGCCTAGGCAAGTATTTGGGCTATTAGCCTGCCAGACATAGAGATGGGTAGGGTAACACACGTAGAATCAGAGACACATCCAGAATCATACAATTGCCTAGTTTGGAAGTCCAACCATAAATCTAACTCTGATAAAAACCATCACTAAACCATGTCTCTAAGCACAATGTCTACTCGGCTTTTAAATACCTCCAGGGATGGTACCAACCTCTTCCCTGAGCAGCCCATTCCAATGCTTAGTAACCCTAATATTAATTATAATATTTGTGTCTTCAAACGGTAGATGGGACTACAACTTCAAAAGTGGTGACCCAGTTTCCATGGGTTTACTAGACTCTGAGAATGGCTATTGGACTGAGCTTTGAAGAGTGAAGGTGGAAGAATGCCCTATCTGGCTACTGCCGTATCTGGCTTAAGTAAGAGAAGGCACTAAGTCATCAGCGTTTTCAGTATTGGAACATTTTGGGGTTTGGACAGAAGTATTGATGTGGACAACTGACTAAATTTCCCAGAGGGGAAGCCCGATGTGCCTCCAGCTTAGATAAGGGCTTACAGGATCACTGTACAGGTCTTTGATGCCTTCATTCTGCAAGTCCCATTTAAAAAGCTTCAACCCTTGTTCACATTCCCTCGTAAGCCCGTTCTGCTCTTGATTTCTTTGTAAAATGGGTAGGGTGATATATATCATCAACGGTAATGTGATTTGAAATGACTGTGGAAAAGGTGAATATGTTTATTCCAGGTGCCTGATGCAAGAACTCAGAAGAGCAGCAAGTGAGACATGACATAAAAAGGAAGAAGGAAATGCAGAATGCCGTGGGGCAGAAATTAAAAACACTTGTAAAAGAGAAACTGGCTAAAATAAGGCGAAATTCTGTCTCTTAGCCCTGAAAGAGAAATCAGATTCAACTAAGCTTTCAAAGTAACAGATTTCTATTCAAGATTGTGTGGCGATTTCTATGCTACAGATTGGGAGTTGCACAACCGTTTTTTCTTACCAGTGTATGTAAGCATCCTGTAAGAACACAA
Organism: Nycticryphes semicollaris; assembly: GCA_013400055.1. Taxonomy (NCBI): domain Eukaryota; kingdom Metazoa; phylum Chordata; class Aves; order Charadriiformes; family Rostratulidae; genus Nycticryphes; species Nycticryphes semicollaris. The sequence goes on along the minus strand of VXBJ01005728.1, from coordinate 953,560 downwards.
ACACATCAGATTAAACCTCAAGGCTCCATGTGCTGGGTAATCCACAGAATCACATTAATGGCTGTGCTTACTATAGCCTAGCCAATACACGGGTGTGCACACGGCTTAGAGAGCTTTCTTTTCCTAAAGCATAAAGAAATGCAAATGCTGTTACTTGGACGGTTCCCGAGGTCTAAGCTCAGTGGTCACGTTATCAAGAAAAGAGTTTTACTGTGGTATGAAGAAAGATCGATTTTAAAGGAAAAAAAAAGTCATACGGTGGAAGTATACTTAATCAGTGGCACAATAATGAATACCCTGCTTGAGGGTTTAGCCTGGAGAAGACTGAAAAGGGATCTTATCGTTGCTTATAAATATCTAAAGGGCAGGTGTCAGGAGGATAGGGCCAGACTCTTTTCAGTGGAGCCAGGCAACAGGAACAAAGTGGAACACAGGAAATTCCATCTCAACATGAGCAAAAACATCTTTACTTTGAGGGTGGCAGAGCACTGGAACCCTCAAACTGGAACTTTGAGGCTGCTGAGAGAGGGTGTGGAGTCCCTAGGTGAACCTGCTTTGGATTGGACTACACGGTCCAACCCCTACAATTCTGTGATTCTTGAGTTAAAATGCACTAATAAAAGTAGCGGCCAGGTATAATTTAAAGAACACACTATCCTCTAAATGGAAAATACAGAGATCCTAGCAAAATAAGCTTTTAACTGTAGACATCTCTAGGACAGCGCTTATGTTGGCTGTTGTGATCTGCTCACACGCACAACTGACCTATTTCTCTTTTCTCTGCCTTCCCTCCCTTCTCCTGTGGTAGCAGAATTATCTTCAGGATCACGTCTGACCAGGAGTGGTGTGTCCATGCCCTTCATCACTGACCGGAAAACTTCCGTCAGCAGCCCATGACAGAAGTTTTTATATGAGAAGCATGGGAATTTAAGCCTGTGGTTTCTGAAATACTTGGGCTTTTGGTATCAAAATCTTTCTGCTCCTTTCACTTGTAGAGACAAAGGCCAACATATACAGGCCATTTTTTTTTTTTAAAAAAAGGAAGAAGCTGTGTGGGATGTTGCACCCCACTGGGATACGCCTTGGGGAGAAGGAGCTGAGGGAGAGGTGTGACACAGCAGCCTGCCACACCCGGTGTGACATGGAGGTGTGTCATGATTTGAGAAAACTCCTAACAATTTATTGTTGTTCAGACAATTATTCTGTCACCTGATGACCCCTTCCCACCCAGGAAAGGGGAACTGGGGAACACAAAGAAACACGAGGGTTCAAATATAAATAGATTTAATAGAATACGACGAAACAATTAACAATACTAAAGAATGAGTAGCAATCCCGATACCGACATAAGATAGACAAGAATTATACTCAACCAATTATATGAGCAGGAGGCTGTGCGCTCCCAGCACTGGACAGTAAATGTTGGACACTGTGAGTGCAATGACTTTGGGAGTAAAGCAAGGTCTCAGGGGTCTGGCATCAGGGCAAGGAGTCATCTTGACTGCTGCCATCAAGGGAGAGAGAGCTACGCAGCAAACTTTTCTAATTTATATTGAATGTGACATTCATGGTATGAAATGATCCTGTTGGCCAGCTTGGGTCAAATACCCAGGCCTTGCTCCTCCTCGTCCCTGCACCTGGCAAGGCTCAAAATCGTTAAGAACTTGAATTCCACCCAGCCTGGCTGGCTATAAAGTAAATATTTTCATGAACTCAGACACTAGACTCTTCTAAAAGTGCAGTTTTCCCAGCATTAGAAGCAAAGTTAGTCCCGTGTCTCTCAACCCACGACAAGGTGGCACAGGCCCTCGCACCTGGCCCTGCCAGGGGCCCAGGAACACCAAACTGCTCTCCAGCAGCGGGGGAGAGCCGGCTTTCCCACATAAAATCGTAACACGTATGTGAGCATGTACTCCAAAGACGTATAGACAAGTCAATACGTACCGACACACACACACACACACACACACACACACAGCACTAACAACGTTATGCCACAGGCCTACAGGGAGGGGCGGGGGTGAGTTGTCCCTCGGCGGCCGCCGTGGCGGTCAGCTGAGCGGCGTCACGTGACGGCGGTGGAGGAGGGTTGGGGAGCGGAGCGGAGCGGAACGGAGCGCAGCAGCAGCGGCCTTCGGGTTCCCGGGTTCCCCGGGCCTACTGGGCCTCTCCCTCCCGTTGCCCTCACTCGCCGGCGTGCCCCTGGGGTGAGTGAGGCCTACCCTCGACGGGGGCGGGTTGGGATCCCGGGGTGGGTGCTGTGCCGCTGTACGGCCTCTCACGGGGGGTTCTGGCTGGCTCGGGGGCGGCGTGAAGGGCTCCGCCTGGCACCGCGGCTTTTCCTAAAGCTTGGGCCCCGCTAGGACCTTCGTGAGGAGGCCGGGTCTGTGAGTCTGTGCGGGGAGTGGCAGGATAGGGGCCGTGTTCCTTCTCCCTTGTCTCTGCCCCGGGCGCCTCTCGGCTTCTTCGGGTTGTCTGTACAGCCTGCGTGCTGCTGAAACCCTGTCACCCACCCTGCCCTCCCCTGCGGCTCAAAGAGTGCTTTAATAAATGCCCTGTCCGGGTCATGTCGGAGCTCAGAAACCTCCACTGGTCGTCGAAGGCCACAGTAAATGATACCGTTGTTGTAGGTGTCTGCTCACAGTAGTTTCAAAGAGAGGACAGGTCTACACTTCTGCTCCATTTGTTCAAGGAAGTTCCTTTTATTTATTTTTCTTTTTTTTTTTTCTTTCTTTTTTTTTTTCTGCTTTTGCTTGAAGGGTATTTTCATGCAGTCATACAGATGAGGTGTGCTTGTTGCAGACGGGGCAGAAAGTGCCAGTTTGCTCTTGCTTGCTTCTGTAAAGGGAGTCAAAAAAGTCCAGAAACAGGCAGTGTGGAGAGGCTTGATGCAGTTCAGGTTGTCAGGAATTCCTGCTCTAGCTGGGTCTCAAGCTTCTGCAAACACACTTCTTGTTTTGGCATCAAAGTCAGGTGGAGATTAAACCTTAAAGGAAGGAGAAAGGAGAATCGGTGAAGGTCACTGTCTATGATAATGTAGTATGTTCTGATGAAGAGCTTTTGTATTTATTTGTGAGTTTGCTTTCTGAACAGTGACCATTTGAATTTTCTTGTTAGTCGATGTAATGTGGTTTTTAATTTATATAACTTGTGTTTCTTTTCTGAAGTCGTAGTTCATGTGTTTCGAATGTCTGTACATACTCTTAGACAAATACCTGAACAAAGTCAGTCCTAACGTATAGGAGTGACACTGAATTTTAACCCTGATTTGGAAGAAAGACAGTAGGACTACTTGGATATTGCAGAAGAGTAGGTTTTATTCAAGTAACTTTGTTTAAGAATTGAAAAGACTGGGAGTTATTTAGTAATGGTATAAATCTTTTCTTTTAGCAAACTTGTGACTTGTTACAGTTTAGCATGTAAATATGGGTTCTTTTGGTTTGTTTCAGGGAAGTCGTATTTGAGATGTTTTATAAAACTTTCATTTCTCAGAAAGTATTGAGTACAGTTTTAGAGAATGGGGTATGTGAAAGTAAATTGTTCTTTTAATTTCTTTAAAATATTGGATGGATACTCAACTATTTAATATTTCAATAAGAGGTCTCAAATCTGACTTGCATTTCTAGGTACACTCTAATTGTCAATTAAGATGGATATTCGAGGTGCTGTAGATGCTGCTGTCCCAACAAACATCATTGCTGCCAAAGCTGCTGAAGTTCGGGCAAACAAAGTAAACTGGCAGTCATATCTCCAGTAAGTAAAAATTTTCCACATATTTTTTTCCTTTCCTTTTCTTTTCTTTTTTTCCTTCCTTCCTTCTTAAATGTTAGATGTTTTGGGGATTTTGGGTTACATGGGAACATTAGGTTACAGTGAGGGACAATCTGTCTGGGTCCTGTGGAAAAAGTCTACACTAGTCTACACTAAATGGAAATGGGCAGGGAAAATGTTCTTACAACTTATTACAAGAAAAGGAACTCTACTTCTGTGAACTGAATGCTGTAATAACAAATAATACAAATTTGCACAAATGTGTGGTGAGACTGTCCCTTTTGTTTTCTCCTTATCATTCAAACACTCTTCTAAATTTTTTCCTTATTGGGTAAGTACTGAGTAAGAGAAATTTCCAGTAAGAGTTGTCTTATATGTAGGTATGTTATCTCTATTGCTGAAGTGCCTTATATGTGAATTCAGGTTGTACTAGCAAAACTGACTGGTAGTTCAGGAAAATAAGCTGCACCTCAGTTAAAGGAAGAATAATGATGGAGAGAAATTGAAACGAGTAAATTGAGGAACAGGCTGAAAAAAACATTTCAATGTGGGGACAGCTGTGCTTGCTGTTTCAGACAAGCTCAGAGTTTACTTTAGAAGTAATATAAAGGCACTGGGAATAGATGACAGAAATATTGTCCAGAGAGCATATAGGCACAAGCTGAGGAAAACAGATTTGTGCAAGAGGTAGGGAACAAGGAGAAGAAACAGACTTTTACTAGTCCTCTGTACTCTGTAGTATAATGCTGCATTCTTGCATCCCTGTGTTCCTTATGACAGGTACTTAGGAAGAATATTGGCAAAGTGTAAATTGGTATTATCTCTTGAGGGTCCACGTATTACTTCAGTGTTAGTTACTGAAGTAACTAACAGTTACTGCTACTTCAGTTAGTTACTTCAGTTAGTAACTGAAGTAGCAGAAATATTGATGATTCTAGAGGTACAAGCCATGCTGATGATGCTTTGTGATTATCAACATTACACCACTCTGTGAAAGATGGTTTTTTTTAGCTAGCTGTGATGCATAAATATATACATAAATAAAAATGTTAAGGTTGCAAAACGGTGCATGTGCAAGCTGAGAAATACTGACGTGGAAGAACCTCCTTAATGACTACCTGCTTTGCCCTGTGCTAGGTAGCTCAGCCTTGCCTATCCCATTCAGTCCGTTGTATTACTTTTTCTCTTTGTGAGTGTAAATTTGGATGGTAAATTTGATTAAGGAACAGGTCTGCTGAGGAAGCTTTCTTTTTCTAGGCTGTTTTTTTCAGATATATCAGTTCCTTGTTAAGTTTGCAATGTGATGTTACGGTGGCTTTGCAGGTGAAAGAGTGAGGTTGATGTGGTAACTTGACAGCAAAAAGTGGGTGTACAGTTGTTTGGGATAGTCTCTTTCACAGCAGCTCTAGTGGTTCAGACTCTAAGGCTGGTGAGATTTCATCTGTTGCTTTTCTTAATATAGGGGGACAGTTCTGTTTGGCAAGGAGTTGTGTTTTTAATACATACATGGTATTAATTGCTTGATTGTGCTTTATATGGTCTACTAATTACAGCTGATCTTCGTTCTTGGGGTGCTCTCTCTAGTGCTGAACAGGGAAAGAGTTTTGTTTATTTATGTCAGCAAATTTCTATGTAACTTCTTTTGACCAGGAGGCAGTGTTGATGGTTCTTTTTCAGGTTCTAGGTGTAGAATTCGACTGTTTCTTTTTTTTTCCCCTGGAATTTATGAAAGAAGAATGTACTAGTTGCTTTCTCTCTTTGATAGATTAGCCAGATTTGGGAGGCTATTGTAGTACATCTGCCTAGTGTTTGTCACCCTGTCGTGAGTCTGTTCGATGCTTGATGCCCTCTGTATGTCAATGATGGTGTGTCCTGGTTATCATTGCTCTGAGACAAATGTAATCTTTGTATCTTGTATTTACTGATAACAGCCTGGCTGGCTGGTTAAAGGGAGCTTCAGGGATGAACTTTTACAACAGGCTTGTTTGCACGTGATGGATTTTTTGAGGATTTGTTGAAAAATCGGTTAGTGTGGCTATATTGACTCAATTCTGGAATGAAGCACACTATTAATGAGTGGAAACTACTTGCTTCTGATGCATCTGAGGCGGGCCAGATGGTTTGTTCTGGTGTGTAGAGTAGAAGGAAGATGGGGTGCTGATGGCTTTGAAAGGCACTTCTCTTGCTTTCTTCTGAGGTCTGCATTAAACTTGCACATAAATAAGTGGAGGTGTGCTTCAAGTCTTCAGGTGTTTTTATATTACAGAAAGGATTTTTGTTTGTTTTTCCCTAAGCTAACACATCAACTCAAGCATGACATAACCTATAGGCAGTATTTCTGTAGTTGGAGTTAAAGAGCCACACAGGAAATTCTGATGAATTTTGGTTATTTTCAAATGTGACTGTGACAGTTGTTTATGTATAAAGATGCTTTACAGATTGCATCAGTTGCAGCAGCATTGGAGTCTTGGTCACACAGGAAGGCATTCCGGAGTTCTTTTGTGCTTTGTCTTCTACAGTGCAAAAGTATAAAGTGGCTCTAGTAGCCTGACTTCTCTTGTAGAGTCACTTTAAGGTAAAGATTAACTGGCATATTGTTTATTCCATCTCTGAAGGTTATAACTGTAAAATGAATGTCAAACTACACTAGCACGCAACTGCTGACTTCTGATGTTTTCTGTGTATACTGTTGGCACAAAAGTGAAATATTTAGCTATTACAGCTGTACACAGTACTGTTTTCCCACTGTGTTCAACACTCACTTCATAATTAGGCTGTGGAAAAAGTTTTTTTAAAAATCCTAAAATTTACACTTTCTTTATGTTGAATTCCAGCTAGGGTCTGGGTCTGAGGGAGAAAAAAGTAACATGACTTGGAACAGTGGAAGGTGATGTGTAGGGTATAGCTACCTTCTGGAAAATAAATGTTGTTTAGGCCATTAGTTCCGTACAGATTTTCCTGCCTTTGGATTTTGAGACTTGAAGTAGTTTAGAGATGTTGATGCTCTCTGAAAAGTATGGTGTATCGCTGTTGTGTGCCATGTGGTTGCTTTCAACATTAGCCTCAGGGTTTCAGAATGCCTTTGGAGGGTGTGTTAATGTGCTTGAAGCAAGTTTGGTTTTGCTTTCTAAGGGTGGTAAAAGACTTTTGTGTAAAAACAAACTTGTTTCAGACTTTTAACTCGCATCTTACTGTGCTGTAGGTGTTTTAGGTATACACCATTGACAATAATTCATATTTCATTTTCCTGAGGTACCTGATGGCTGATTTCTATGTGGCTTCCCATGTGTCTTTAAGTACTTATATATATATATTTGTGAATTCTGATGTTAAAAGATCTATTTTAGTTTCTGGGGGAATGTTTTAAAGCAGGTTAAATGTCTCAGACTTCAAAAGCAAACCTTGTCTCAAAAGAAAGATAGGAGTTTCCTAAAGTGTGGGTTTTGCCTGTTCTTTTTTTTTTTTAATTTGGTTCCAGTCTTGCAGAGTACATTCAGCCTGTTTTACTGTTTTAATTTTGTAATGCTAAAGCTGTTGAGCAATTGGATCAAATGAATGCCCTTTAGGTGTATGGGAAGTACTGTAGATACTTGGATAAAAGAAATTCTGCCTTGACATGATGGCTTCATATGAACATCATATTTGCTGCAGATACAGGTGTG